>CAUYLG010076032.1:0-38702 GCA_963573385.1 Cacajao melanocephalus | reverse complement strand
TTAAAAAATTTTATACAAATAAATTCTTTTTTTTTTTTTTTTTTTTTTTTGAGTCGGAATCTTGCTCTGTCGCCCAGGCTAGAGTCCAGGAGTGCAATTTCAGCTCACTGCAACCTCTGCCTCCTGGGTTCAAGTGATTCTCCTGCCTTAGCCTCCTGAGTAGCTGGCATTACAGGTGCCCACCACCATGCCCAGCTAATTTTTGTATTTTTAATAGAAACAAGTTTTCACCATGTTGACCAGGCTGGTCTCAAACTCCTGACCTAGGTGATCCACCCACCTCAGCCTCCCAAAGTGCTGGGATTACAGGCGTGAGCCACTGCCCTTGGCCCAAATACTAGCATTTCAACCTGCAATGGCTATAAAAATTATTAAGAAGATGTTTTACATTCTCTTTTTCATGCCAACTCTTCAGCATCCAGTGAGTATTGTATACTTAGAGCACATCTCAATTCAGACTAGCCACGTTTCAGTGTCAATGACCACATACGGCTCAAGGTAGCCATCGGACACTGGGGGTCCACAGCGCACCAGTAAGTGCTTCCTGTGATGACAGAAATGTTTTCTATCTGCTCTGTCTCATAGGGAGGCCACTAGCCACAGGCGGCTACTGAGCACTTGAAATGTGGCTAGTGCAGCTGAGGAGCTGCATTTATAATTTTATTTAATTTTGATTAATTGAAATGTGAATTGAAACAGTCACATGTACCTAGTGGCTCCCATATCGGACAGCACAACTCTAGAGATTTGATCTTATTAGAAAAAAATCAGTTTAAACTTGACCAGGGTATCATTTTTCAGCTACCACGTTGGCAGAAGTTAGAAAGTTGGCTAATGCTATTTGAGGAGGGAACAGAACCTTTTATGCATGGCCAGTGGGGGTTGCAAATTAGAGCAGGCTCTATGGAGGCCAATTGGCAATGTTTAGCAAAATTACAAATACGCATTCCCTTGACCCCAGCAGTTCTGTTTCTGGATATTAATGCTACAGAGTCTCTTAGGCATGTAGGCTGGTTTACATAGAAGGATATTTGCTGCAGCAGAAGATTGGAAACTACATACATACTCGGTCAATGGGGACTTAAATAAATACGTTATTGCATATTTTAAAAACGTAATTTGCAACTACTGAAAAAATTGATGATTTGATGGCATGGAAGGCTTTCCCAAATACAGTGTTAAACAAGTGTAGAGCAGTACCTGTATTGCGTTAGCACTGGGTGAAATAGAGGATCTGCTTATTTATGTCTAGAGCGGCTCTGGAAGAATGCAGAAGGAAGCGATGGCTGGAATGTGAGAGATCCATTTGTCATCCGGTGCCGACACCCTTTTGGAATTTAATCCTGTGCATTTGTATATTACATATTCAAAACATAAATACTAAAAAAATAGAAAACTCGAAGGGAGGGATGAATCAGAGAAGGCTTCCTAGAGAAGGTGACCTTTGGACTGGATTGTAAAAGATGCATAGGAGTCCTTCAGGCAAGAGGAAGGCTGAGGCTCAAACACGTGAATGAGTGGGATGGGTTCGGTCATCCTTATGTACCCAGAAGTGGCAGAGCATTCAGTGTATAAAAGAGCGTAGTAATGCACTTTGGACTTGCACGACTGGCCAGATGGGAGAGGTTTTGTAAGCAGATTTTGGACTTAACTCTGTGAGCCAAAGGAGCCAGAGATGGTTTGAAGGAAATGGAAGTAACATGCTTGTATTGGTATGAATGACAGCTTTGGTGGAGTGGTCTGAAAGAGTGGTTCTCAAAGTGTGATCTGAGCAGCCCTAGGAGTCCCCAAGGCCTAGAGGATACTGACTATGTAAATGAAAAACAGATGTTTTTTGCATGTGTCTACCAAAATAACAAATCATAGCAGCTTGATTGCAGGAGTAGATGTGTGAATCCAGCTGTCTTCTGTGCAGCCAAGCATTAGAGTAGTCAAAACATAGAACAATGTCATGTGTTTGTCATGTGTTTTGGAAAATATAGTTAATTTTTATTAAAATATGGTAATCAGATTAACAAGTAATATTTTTTTAAAGAATAAATATTTCTAAGATTTCTCAGTTTCGGCCGGGCACTGTGGCTCATGCCTGTAATCTCAGCACTTTGGGAGGCCAAGGAGGGAAGATCACTTGAGCCCAGGAGTTTGAGACCATCCTGTCAACATACTCCATCTCTACAGATAATTTTTCAAAAGGCTGGGTGCAGTGGCTTATACCTGTAATCCCAACACTTTGGGGGCCATCGTGGGAGGATTGCCTGAGCCCAGGAGCTTGAGACCAACCTGGGCAACCTGGCAAAACCTCATCTCTACCAAGGAAAATAAAAAGTTAGCTGGGCATGGTGGCACGTGCCTGTAGTCCCAGCTACTTGGGAGGCTGAGGTGGGAGGATAGCTTGAGCTGGGGAAGCAGATGTTGCAGTGAGCTGAGATTGCAACATTGTACTCCAGACTAGGTGACAGAGCTAGACCCTGTGTCAAAAAAAAAAAAAAAAAAAAATTAGCTGGGCATGGTAGGATGCACCTGGTTCCAGCTACTGGGGAGGCTGAGACAGGAGGATTGCCTGAGCCAAGGAGGTCAAGGCTGCAGTGAACAGTGATCATGCCACTGCACTCCAGCCTGGGTGAGAGAATGAGACCTTGCCTCGAAAAAAAGTTTCTCAGTTTTATTTTCTAATATTGTATACATTCGTAGATGTAACCAACATAAACAAAACCTCGTTGGGCCCTCACTAATTTTTTAAAGTATAAAAGAGTCCGAGGTTTAAAAAAAAAAAAAATCAAGAACCACTGGCCTACAAGCAGGCAGGCCCTGTGTGTTTATAATTCTGGTTGGATTGAAATAAACTATAGGGAAACAAATGCAGCTATCCAAACAAGGGCCAGGCAGGAGGTGAGCTAGCAGGGCTGCAGCCAATGTGCGCTTCACATATCCAAGTGCAGCAGGAGGGTGTGGGTGATGTCTGTGAAAGAGGGAGCTGAGTTGACGGATTGGTTTTGATTGACGAGAATGTTGGTGCATGTCCTATATTTCATTTTCCCACTAGTGGATGTTTCTGTTATTTCCAGTCCTTTGCTATTAAAAACATCCTGGACATGTCTACAAGTGCCCTTGGGCAAGACATACTCTAGAGTATCTCCCTAAAAGTAGAAAACTGAGCTTGCCTGGAAGCTGCCAAGTTGCTCTCCAATCTGGGAATCTCCTTCCGGCCTTATATAAGAGCCCTGATTTCTCCAAACCTTCATATTATCAGGCTTTTCAATTTTGCCAATCTCAGGATGTGAAATGGCATCTTGTTTTAATCCCTTTTCCTCACCCCTACCTCCGTTCTGTACCTTGGAGTATAACTCTGAATTGTAGGCAATTCAGCAAAAGTATTGCCATCAGGAAACTTGGGACTTGGGGTTCTCTCTCTCTCTCTCTTTCTGTGTGTGTATGTATGTGTCTCTGTGTGTGTGTGTGTGTGTGTGCGTGTGTGTGTATGTGTAGGGAGAGGGAACACACAGAAGCAAATTCTGTATTCTGGTTCCGTGGGTGAGGAAGGAGGAAAAAACTGGGACACTGTTCTTTATTTTAGATAAAAATTGCCCAGTCAGCTGTTACTGTTCTTGTGGCATTTGCTGTCCTTTAGGGCTACTTGGGTCCTCAGTGAATGAGGAGAAATCAGGCCTCTCTCTGTTGCGTGACCTGGGTTGGTGTTTGGGGGAGGCCCTGTCTGAGGCATTAAGCTGAGACCTAAGGCTTTGGGCACACAAGCTTAGTGTGAGAATATAAGTCTCCTTCTCTGGTCTGCTCACATGTCCTCACCTGGGTCAGGCCTCCCTGCAGACCTGAAGCCAGAGCCAGCTTCCCCGGCCTGCAACCTGGGCCGGCACAGGGTGCTCATTCAGAAGGGCCATGTGCCTGGTTAAATGCTCTATGATAGTCATCTTGAAACTTAGTACTTTTTGGATGAAAGGCCCCACATTTTTATTTTGTGTCAGGTCCTGCAAATTATCTAGCTAGTCCTGCCTGAGGTATCTTTGTGTCTCTCAGACTAAAAAGGATGTAGGGAGAGGGGTGTGGTTCCATGGGTGGCCCCATTCTCCCTGCTCTGTGCAAGGGCCTGCCTCCCACTGTGAGCTACCAAGCTCTTTTGGACGAAATGCTCGTTTTTTCATTTCATACATTTATTTTCTTTTTTTAAACCTATCTATCTATCTCCATCCATCTATACATACATACACACACACATACACCAGAGCCTCATTACTCATGATTTCATATTTTAAGTTTGCCTACTCTCTCAAATCTATTTCTCACCCCAGAATTAATACTCATGGCACTTGTGCAGTCATTCGCAGACACATGCAGAGCAGCGAAATATTTGAGCCCCCTTACCTGCACGTTGCCAGCAGAAGATGAACAAGGCGATACACTGCCTTCTTGTTCTAGCTCCCATACTGTACACAAGTATCCTCTTTGTGGTTTGTTGAGTGCCATGTTGTTCACATTGTGTTTTTTGTTGGTGACTTCAGCGTGTAAGAATGTTCTCAAGTACAATGCTGAAATGCTATCTAGTATTTCTAAGCACAAGAGGGCTATGATGTGCCTTTCAGAGAAAATACATGTTTCATTCAAGCATGAGTTATGGTGTCGTTGGCTATGAGTTCAGTGCTAATGAATCAATAATATGTATTAAATAAGGTGTCATCAGGCAGAAATACACATAAAACAATGTTATGTATTGACAAAAATATTGCAGCCATACCTGGGCAACATAGAAAGATCTCATCTCTACTAGAAATAAAAATTTAAAAATTAGTGGGGTATGGTGGTACATGCCTATATTCCTAGCTACTCAGGAGGTTGAGGTGGGAGGATCACTTGAGCCCAGGAGATTGAGGCTACAGTGAGCAGTGACTGTGCCACTGCACTCCAGCCTGGGCAACAGAGCAAGATCTTGACTCAAAATATACATATATAGTAACCAGAGGCTCACAGAAACTTAGCCCTGTGTTCCCCCTTGGAGCAATGGTTTAATATTCATTAACTCAGTGTTCATGATGACTTGATAGAACGTACTACTGTGACTAATGAGAGTCAACTGTGTGTGTATACACACACACACACACACACACATACATCTCAACTGTGTGTGTGTGTATGTGTGTGTGTGTATGGTATATATGTATGTGGGGTTTTTTGTTTTTTAAGATGGAGTCTTACTCTGTCGCCCAGGCTGAAGTGCAGTGGTGCGATCTCGGCTCACTGCAACCTCTGCTTCCTAGGTTCAAGCGATTCTCCTGCCTCAGCCTCTCGAGTAGCTGGGATTATAGATTCCCACCACTATGCTCAGATAATTTTTTGAATTTTTAGTAGAGACAGCATTTCACCATGTTGGTCAGGCTGATCTCTTGATCTTGTGATTCGCCCGCCTCAGCCTTCCAAAGTGCTGGGATTACAGGTGTGAGCCACCGTGCTCACCATGTGTATGTCTTTGCCACTCTCTTGTTTACTCTCCATTTTGCCCTCTCTTTCTTCTTCTCCTAATCAATTGCATTTTTGGTTCACTCCCATTGCTCAGTGGTCCTTCTGACATTAACCTTGGGCCCTCAAGGGCACCAATGAAAGGGCCTTTACTCATTTATCCATGTGTTTAATACACGTTTGTGGATCACTTTCTTTTGCCATGCACTGGTCTATGCTGGAACCTGAACACAAACCTTATGTTTCAAAAACATTGCTTATGCATAGGGTTGTTTTAATTCGTGATTTTGAGACAAACTGAGACTCTCATACTTATTTCTGGAAAGTGTTTCCCAATCTCTGCCATTCTCATTACCCACTTTCCTCCCCCACCCAAAAACCTCTCTGGCCACATATTGTCATAAATACATAAAATGTTAGAAGGAAACTTTAGAGGTCACCTGGTCCAACCCCCTCAGTTTACAGATAACAAAACTGAGACTCGGAGTGGGAAAGTGAAATGCCTAAAGTCACAAAACCAGTTCAATGGCCTTAAAAAAGCAGGTGACAACCCAGGTAATAACAGTTCCCAGTTGCTCTATTTTATTACTCATGCATCAGGTAAGAAAAAGATAACATTGATTGTGATCTGGTAACTTCTGATTAAAAGCATAAAACAGATTTCTGTAAATTGTGTACGTTGTAATAAAGCTGGAGAAAATGTGTAAATGGAAGTAGAAAAATATCTGGGTTTAACCATTATTATTGTTTTGAGACAGGATCTTGCTCTGTCGCCCAGGCTGGAGTGCAATGGTGTGATCACGGCTTACTGCAGTCTTGACTCCCTGGGCTCAATTGATCCTCCTGCCTCAGCCTCTGGAGTAGCAGGGACTATGGTGCACCATGCCCGGCTAATTTATGTATATATATAATTTTTTTCTTTTTTTGGTACAGATGGGGTTCTGCCATGTTGCCCAGGCTGGTCTTAAATTCTGGCTGCCCTCAAGGGATCCTCCTGCCTTGGCCTCCCAAAGTTGCTCACACCTGAGATTATAGGTGTGAGCCACCACACCCAACCTACTGTTTTTTTTTGTTTGTTTTTTTTAACAAAAATATTTCTTATCTGCAGTCAAGGTATCTAGATGTTTCCAATATAGAGGATGTTTAGAATTCTCATTTGAGTGATTTTCATGATCCAAATACCTGTTGTTATAACACATCCAAAAGTGGGCATCGTTTGGTCCTAACAATATGTAACATACATTTGCAAGCCAGGACTGTGACAACAAAAGGAGTTGGGAGGGGGGCCTCTGCTACAAAGCCAGCCAGGAAACAGATCCAGCAGCCTTCACTTCCCGTTCACTCCCCAAACCTAGCCTCCACTCTCTCCCCTCCCAAAAAGGGGAAGGAAGAAGGTTAGGTAGAGATAACGTGCCCATCCTCAAACAAAGGATGGTGAACCCTTTTGGGTCGCTCAAGCACTCCCATTTCCTGTGGCTAAAGTTAGACCTATTAGATATGAATTTCATTTTTAATCCATGACTGGGCAGACAGAGGGTTACAGTGCCAGGAGTGGTTCACATCTTCTCCATAAAGGATGGGAAAAAGGAGGAGTCCCTTTTCGGTCATCTCAGTGTACAGGGTAACAGAGTTACTTTTTCTGTATTTGTCACAGCAGCAAAATTCATGGGACAGTTACTTTGTGTGACAGTTAAGAGAGGGAGCTTCCACAAAATGTTTCCTAAGTCCGACTCATTTGTGAATCATCTTTGACCATAGCCCTTAACACTGAAAAAAACTTAATAATATTCTGGAAACCAACATATTTTTTCTTTCATATTTATATTTAATGAACAGTTTATATTTAATGAAAAGTTTATACTATGATAAACAGAAAACCAGTAGGCTGGCCATAAATAGATGTTAAGTATTAAATATGCACAAACCAATGTAAATAAATTCTAGCTAGGTGCTATTGTCTGAGCCTCTTTGTATGCAGAAGAGAAAGACTGGGCATGGTAAACGTTAGGGGAGTATTAAAGGTGAAGTATCCTGAATTTGAGCCTTTCTCTTTGAGGGATTTAGGATGGACAATGAATTAACAAACTAATAACTTTCCTTTTTTTTTTTTTTTTTAAAAGAGAGAAAAAAAGAAAGTGAAAGAAAAAAAAAAGAATGAAAGAGAGAAAGAGGAAGAGAAAGAGGGAGAGAGAACGGGATTC
This sequence comes from Cacajao melanocephalus, assembly GCA_963573385.1. Taxonomy (NCBI): domain Eukaryota; kingdom Metazoa; phylum Chordata; class Mammalia; order Primates; family Pitheciidae; genus Cacajao; species Cacajao melanocephalus. Next base: position 31,035 of record CAUYLG010076032.1, on the reverse strand, counting down.
TTGTTCTATTGCCCAGGCTAGAATGCAGTCTAAAAATGGGTATTAAAAACCTCTTTTATGCCAATAATTGTGCATAACAATGGAGACAGGAAGGAATAAGGGATGAAAATAATAAACAAGCAGCCAACCAATATTTTATTTAAACCTGTGAAATGCTATGCAATTGCTGAGGAGTGATTTACTTCCAATTATGTGGTCACTTTTAAAATAGGTGTAATATGATACTGAGAAAAGTGTATGTTTTGTGGGTTTGGGGTGGAGAGTTCTGTAAATAATTGTTAAGTTTACTTGTTCCAGGTCTGAGTTTAAGTCCTGGATATCATTGTTAATTTTCTATCTCGTTGATCTGTCTAATATTGACAGTATAATGTTAAAGTTTCCCACTATTACAGTGTGGGAGTCTAAGTCTCTTTGTAAGTCATTAAGAACCTGCCTTATGTATCTGGGAGTTCCTGTATTGGGTGTGTATATATTTAGGATCGTTAGCTCTTCTTGTTGCATTGATCCTTTCACCACCATGTAATGTCTCTCTTTGTTTCTTATGGTCTTTGTTGCTTTAAAGTCTGTTTTATCAGAGACGAAAATTGCGGCTTCTGTTTGTTTTTTTTTTCTCTCCATTTGGTTGGTATGTCTTCCTCCATCCCTCTGTTTTGAGTCTTTGTGTATCCTTGCATGCTTAGAGCTTTTATTGTCAGTTAATGTGAAGACTAGCCTGAGTTACTGGATTTGGCTCCAAGTTCTAGGTTTGGTTTGAGACCCCCCCAGGTTATCTTCTCCTTCCATCAGTGGCAACTTCACGTACCAATGGTAGAAGAATAAGAGGAGCAAACAGAAACACACCACTTCAGGCCTAAGATCTAAACTAGCCGATTGTCTAATCCACTCAGATTTCACTGGCCACACAAGCTCAAAATCAGTGAGGCAGGGAAATACACCCTGCCTCTAGTGACAGGACCTGCCAGATCTCACAGGGGGTGTGGTGTGGACACATCAAGGATGAAGAATTGGAACAGAAATTCAACTCACCACGCATACTGTGAGTTGAAAGCCATTACTTCCACCCAGCTTTTGTTGTTATTTGTGAAGCAGAACTCAACAAACACACTGGCAGCCATCCAAATACTGAAGGTAATTGTTATAATTATCTTAGTTTTGTCTAAGCTAGTTATCACAAGCTCTTTCCTAAGTTAAGTTCACTCTTCACAGTATAATGATTAGATCCTCTCATCATGAGCACCCTCTTCTGGACTTGTAAATTGTTCCAGTGTGTCAGGTTTTTCTTCATATATTTCAACGGGTACTGAACAGAAAATTTCAGTTAATGTGGATGCTCTAGAGCTCGAATTCCCTTATTGCAGCTGAGGATTTCCCTAGCCTCTTAAAAGCCGTGTTTGTTGAGACTTACCTTGTTAATTAAAGATTCTAAAACTTTTTTTTGTAAGATCTGTTGCCAAAGCAAGTTTCTTTCAAGAATTGCTTGACAAGCTAATCTTGTTTTTATATCTGTTGAAATTCATACTGTGATTCTTGTGATTATACCTAGAAAACAAAGGAAAGGAAAATAGAATGATGTGGATAACAAGGAAAGCTTTTCTTTATATTTCATTCCAAAGGTATTTTTTAATCATTGCAACATAATGAAATAACTTATTCATTCTCCATTCCTGCTGTTCATGACTTAAAGTTTATATCATTTCTCTCTTATAAAATCTGCCAAACTTTCTCCTTGTGTTAACACAGTTACCTTTATTATTTAAACTCCAGTTCTCTTCCATCTTAACACAAATTAGATTTTAAAGAAAGTTATATAATTTAAATTGCATTAGATTTTATTTGATTAGAGTATGAGACCACAGATTCGTAATCAATCCATAATTATATATTAAAAATTATTTGTGCGGAATCATGCTACATGTTCTAGGTATAGTGCTTTGGGACTACATGGATACATTGATAAGGATAGGAAAATCCTTTGGTTAAAAATAGTCATATATTAAATCTACTGCTTAGAGCCTCGTAATCCTAAAGCTTAATAACAAAAATAAAACTCAGGATATAATAATTTCTATTATTTTGGATGAATTCCAAACCGTGAATAAAAAGAATTAATATTTTCTATTCAATTGGTGATGTAAAAACAAATTGACCAAAATCAAGATTGATATTATATATTCACACTGGTAATATTGAATACTTATAAATTCTTTATATAAGATTCAGTGATGTCTTTATTGCCACCTTATACTTTTTCAACTAAAAATAACATGTATACATAGATATGTGTGTATATATAACCATATATATGTATACATATATATGTATGTGTATATATAACCGTGTGTGTGTATATATATGTGTGTGTGTGTATGTATATATGCATGTGTATGTATATGTATATACACATATGTATATACATATGTGTATATGTGTATGTATATGTATTTACACATATGTATATGTATATACACACATATACACATATGTATATACATATGTGTATATGTGTATGTATATGTATTTACACATATGTATATGTATATACACACATATACATATGTGTATATGTATATATACACATATGTATATATACACACATATATACTTATGTGTATGTACATGTGTATATATGTATATATATGTATATACATATACATATACACATGTATATACATATATATACACATGTATATACATATATATGTATATTCATATATACATACACACACATATATATTCATATACATGTGTATATGTATATGTATATATATGCATATACACATATACACATATATGTATATACATATATACATATATACATACACACATATATACATATATGTACATATATACATACACACATATATACCTATATGTATATACATATATACACATACGTATATATATACACATATACATACACACACATATATATGTATATATACATATATACACACACATATATGTATATGTCTCAGCCTCCCAAAGTGCTGGTATTATAGATGTGAGCCACTGTACCAGGCCAAAAAGGTAACATATTTTTATTATTATAAAAATAGGAAAAATACAGGAAATATAAAATATTGTCTGATAGAAAAAATATCAGTCAACACATCTTGAGGAGTATCAGCTGGTATATTTGCCTATCGGTTTTAAAGTGAGAATCTAACTAGAAAAAAGTTATTTAGGATATTCTTTGTTCATTTGTAAACATTTTTTCCCCCACCATATACCCAGTATTACACAAAACACAAGTAGCAGAGCTGGCCATGCCTTCATAGATGACAGTCTTTTCATCAAACAGCATGTGAATTAGGACCACCTCCCCACCTTGACTTCTCTAGGGGAAATGCTTAAAATATAAATACTTTGCATGATCTTGAAAATTTATAAGTTTTGAGGACATTTCAGGCATATAAAGAGATATAAAAGATAGTAAACCACAACGTATTATTTTAAAAAAAATTTGAAGATGTCTGTGTACCAGAACTGTGTTGATTTCTCATCCCTTGCCCTTTCATCAGATAAGAATTTAAGCATTTCATCAGTTTGACATTTTCCTTTCTATCATTTATCTATCTGTCATCTACTTACCTATCTTTGTCTATATCTATAGATTAAGATGGAACAATCTTAGTCTATGTCTTAACATTGTGTAATCCTAATTCATACTGAAACTATAGAATATTAAGAGATAGACATGAATAGATGTATTCTTAGATATCTCCTGCTTTCTCTGTATGCACACAGTATGATTTTGCATGTGTTTAAAATTTATACAGACATATTGCCATATGCATTTCATGGATTAAAGTCTGCATATATATATTTATATATATATATAAAATAGAATATGTAGTTTCTATCATATTACATTACTGTACATGTTTTTAAGCCTTAATAGTATATTGTTTAATAAAACTATTTTAACTTGCTTTTTTATTTTACTCAATATTATATTTATGAGTCATCTATATTGATATATGTGCTTTTTCTCATTTATTTCACCTTTGGTGTTCCATTTTATGGCTGTGTTGCAATTTAGCCTTTCTACTGTTTATTGACAGATTACTTACAGTGTTGATTGTTACAATGGCTCCTTGAACATTTTCTTATATGATGTCTATGCGTATGTTTAAGAATTTTCCAGGGGTTGTAACTAAGAGTAGAATTTCTGTATATATTTGACAACTTTAAAATTCAAAAAGCCCTTAAAGCAGAAGTACATTAAGATAGCACCTAATGTTTGAATATAGTGTAACTGATTTCATCATGTTTTTTTTTTTTTGAGTCAGAGTTTAATTGTGTAAATATTTCTAAATGTATCAGAGACCTGGTTGCTTCAGGGACATGGAAGGAAGAGATACAGAACGAAGAAAAAAAGTGGACTAGGGTCTCTATAAAGTTAATGTTACAGACTTTATGATTCATTATGCTCTAGATTCATTTTTGTCTGAGCTTACAGCTACAATTACTTTTTGTTTTTAGTTTGTAAATATATTAATATATCAATACATTTCCAAGGAATGTTTATTGCTTGATTCCTACATTTGTTGTGCTACATTTCTAGAAACGAATCTCATTTACCTAACATTAATTAACAGTGAATGTTTCTTACTGCATTAGAAACTAGTACAGTTAGATCACCATTATCATGAAGATCACATTAATATATACTTACTAGTATAAGACAATATGTCTTGGAAAACTAGTAAAAAAACTTGCAAATAATTTACTTCAATTTCTCATATGACAGTTGGGAAAAATTAAAGCCTGAAGATGCTAAAATAATTAGCTCAATGTTCCACATTATTTACTAATAGAGGAAAGACTAGAATTAGATTACAAAAGACTGAATGTCAAGTGTTCTAGTCCTTATCCTACTCTAGTATATGAAAACTTTCACTGTCTACAGGATGGTGTCTGTTATCACTGCATGCCATTTTTATTGTTCATATTTTCTCAAATCATTGTGAAGAACTCGATTCATTTTAATATTCTTTTAGGGAGCTTTTTAATCTTCAAAATTAAATTGTTTAAATCTATGAAAGATGCTATTGAGAATACAGTCACGTTTTCCAAATGAGCTATAATTGGAATGCACTAAATTATGTATACATCAGAAAAACAGTTCAGTTTTGTGATGGGAAAAATAAAACAACCCAAGTGACAGGAAAAAGAAAAGTTCATTAGAACACCCACCGAGGTCTGACCCCTACCTCCCCACCCCCCATGAAGGGGTTAATTGCAGGCTACAATTGCCAGTGCAGGGCTGGGGTCTCTGCAGCTGACTTTGATGTTTCTGCAGGCAGAAATACTGGGAAAGTGCAAATTATGTCCCTGGGGACATGGGAGAGAAAACCAGAATAATTGAGCTCTGTCATCACGTTCAAGGGTTAAATACAGAGGCAAAGCCAAGAGATTTCGAAGCTTAAAAGTAGATGGAGTGAAAACCCCAGGCAGGAGTTTTGCTTTTAAAATATTGTATTCATAACTATGGGGACATTTTTGGCACTCTCAGTCACTGATGGTAATAGCAAAGACAAAACAAAGTTAACAAAACCACAATTAGCAATGACAACCGCAACAGTAAACCCAACAGCTAGTAGCCTAGAGATCATTTTGTTTGAGTTCCTCCTAGTATTTTGTAACTTCGTATGTAGATTGTAAGCATCAGTACAGGGGCTAGGTTCTGCAGATTTAATTGGGAAAGACTGAACAATTGACATTTTTTGCAGTTATCTAATATAAATCTTGGAGAAATATGACCAACAAATTGCATATGCCAAAACACCAGGAGGAGGAAATGGATCATTGTCTTCTAGGGATATCATTACTATTTCAAAAGGATTCAACTCTGCAGTGCTGAAATGCACTTGAAAAAAACAGGCCAATAAAAAAATGTTGGGGACAATAGAAATCATTGTTCTTGAACAATTAAACCACATGTCAGATAATACTAAAATGCCTTGTAAGTTAATAATAATATCAAGACTATCCCAAGAACTTAATAGAACTTACCTTCAGAAATTGAATTTCTCGTAAGACATTGATTATATTCTGTGGCTGTTTTTCTCTAGTAGAAAACATCTGTGATGATTTTAAGAGAGGAAGCTTATCCAAGACAACACCTCTCAAGGTAGCAGCATGCTTCATGCCTGAAATCTAGAGCCATCTGGATTTCTTAATTAAAGTAGTGACTTTAGCAACTTTTTCTAAATTAAACAAGTTATGAGTTTCCTACTTGCTATGTCCTTTATTATTATTAGATATTAAATATTAAAAACATATTCAACTTGTACCAAGACTGAGACTTCTATGCTAAAAAGGGAGGGGCTTTACTGACTGTTGTGTTAGTAACTAAGTTGATCTTAACATCATGATATTTAATTTTATTTTTCTATAAATGAATTTTAGTTGATGATGATATGACAAACTGAGTACATAGCCAAACATTTCCTTAACAGTTTATTGACATATTCATGTTTATAATATTTATAATTTATTTCAGATACTACCTGATTAAAGTGATTTTAAAATGGTTTGAAGAATGGGTGGATTTAGAAGTGTTTAGATCAGTGATCCTATCATTTTAACTTTGGAGAATCTGAAAATCTGGTGCAGGGCTGAAATGAAACTATTTTAATTTCAGTCATGCGTCACATAACAATGTTTTAGTAAACAACACATTGCATATTCAACAGTGGTCCCATCTATTATAATGAAGCTAAAAATTTCCTATTGCCTAGTGACATCTCAGCTATCCTGATGTCATAGCAAAATGCATTTCTCTTGTGTTTGTGGTGATGCTGGTGTAAACAAACCTACTGCAGTGCCAATCATATAAAAATATAGTACATACAATTACATACAGTACATAATACATGATGATAGTAAATGACTGTGTTAATGAGTTATCTATTTACTGTACTATACCTTTTATCATTAGAGTGATTTTGTTGAGCTATTTAATATAAATCCTGGAGAAATATGATCAACAAATTACGTATGTCAAAACACTGGGTGAAGGAAATGGATCATTGTCTTGTATGGGTATGATTACTATTTCAAAATAGTAAAGTGTACTCTTTCTACTTAAAAAAAATTAACTGTAAAATAGTATTAGGCAGGTACTTCAGGAGATATTTCCGAAGAAAGTATTACTATCACCAGAGATGACAGCTCCGTAAGTGTTATTTTCCCTGATGTCCCTACAATGAGACAGGATGTGGAGGTGGAAGACGGTGATATTCAAAATCCTGACCCTGTGTAGGCCTAGGCTAATGTGTGTGTTTTTGTCATAGTGTTTTAAAAAGGTTTATTTAGTTAAATAAAATTTATAGAATAATTATGCAAAGAAACAAAATATTTTTTACCGCTGTACAGTGTTTTTCTGATTGAAGCTATTATTACAACAGAGCCAAAACGTTTTTTAAAAATGGAAAGTTTGTAAAGTAAAAGGTTACAGTAAGCTAATGTAATTTATTATTAAAAAAATAAAATATTTAAAATGAATTTAGTATAGGCTAAGTGTACAGTGTTTATAAAGTCTACAGTAGTATACAGTTATGTCCTAGGCCTTCACATTCATTCACTACTCACTTAATCCCTCACTCCCTCACTCCCTCACTCCCTTGCTTACTCACTTACCCACTCACCCAGAGCAACATTTAATCCTGCAAGCTCCATTAGTGGTAAGTACTCTATATAGGTGTACCATTTGTTATACTTTCTATCATATTTTCACTGCATCTTTCCTATGTTTAGGTATGCAAACACTATTGCTTACAATTGCCTACAGTAGTCAATATAATAACATGATGTACAGGTTTGTAGCTCAGGAGCAATAGGCTATAGTATGTGGTCTAGGTGTGTAGTAGGCTCTACCATCTAGGTTTGTGTAAGTACAATGTTATTTTCACAGAACAATGAAATATCCTAAGGACACATTTCTTAGACTATACGCCTGTCATTATGTAACACATGACTGCTGTTACCTAGTATAACTTTAAGGGGGAGAAAGTTCATATTGAGAGGAGTTAGTCAGGTTGCTTTAGGCAGACTGTAAGGGACGCATCCCAGAGAACCTCTGACCCATCCCACAAGTGCTTACACCAGGTGTTTTTCACAGATAAAGAGACTTGCGCAGGGACCTTGCCTAAACATGCCCACAGTGGAAAATTCTGTTCCTTAACACATGTGCAATAAGGGAAATAAATCAATATGGAGCAGCTTAGAATAAGGACCTGCATGTGCACTGGATGGATGGGGTGGAGCTTCCAGAAATTTGCACCTTAAGAGTGTATTCAGCTGTGAAGGGGGCAACTGGCAACCTGCTTTCAGGATCCCCCTCTTCCCTGAGGGCTTTCTTTTCACTTAAATTCTGCTCTACTCACTCTCCGGTGTCTGCGCAGCTAATTCTTCCTGGTTCTGAGACAAGAACTTGGATAGAGAAGAAAGACTGCAATGATATTAGGCTAGAATTTATGAACTATTTTAACATTTAGGGTAGTTTTAGTTACCTATTAACTACCAAATTACCAACTTGGATAATTGTTCAGTTATAGAAAATTTGAGGGAATACTTTGTATTGTATTGTAATAATGAGAGCTGTAAGGAAGAGAGCATTATCAAAGTTGTTTTCATTATTGTGAAAATTAGAGTTTGTTATAAAAGAACCAAGTTACAGATTTAAAAATGAAATTAATCCATTGTTTAGGAACCACAAAAAATGCAGAACTATATAGATTTCCAGGATCAGTCCCTTCATTTCTTTTGATTGTAATATAACATTTTTCTCTCACATTGAAAAGACTTTACGGTTCCAACACACTGGACCTCAAAAATGTATTTGATTACTGCGTAAACAGACCAGATTAGAAGCCATACTCCTTTCTACAACCCACTAAAAATTATACATTTCATCTTTTCTTTATGATTTAAATATAGTCTTTTAAAAAATATGCAAGTTTATCATATAGTGTTCCACATATTATTTTCTTCTTGGGATTTGTTGGAAATTTGTAACAATTGTGTCGTATCTCTTCTGACAGTGAGTACTTGGTCTGAAACAAAAGGCATCATACAATCAAAATTCTTGTCAGGATAAATATTTTCACATATAAGGGATTGGTTCATAGGGCTTTTAGAAACATGGCATAATGACAAGAGTTGTGTGTGTTTTAAATTCATAGAATGTATGTTTTGATTTTTAGACATCTGGTAATTCATCCAACTATATTTACTTTTTCCATCTCTTTTGACCATTGATTTTGTGCAGGCACAATGCTGAAGATGCAGAATGTAGATATAAAAGATCTCTAGTCCAGAGAATCTCTTGGTTTATTGGGTTTTACAGAGAGATGTTGATGTCTATCTGCAGTATCTGTAACAGGTGGTTACAGATAAATAGCAAAATTGTGTGACGATAACTATGACAGAAGTGTGCATAGTATTTAGGGAGTTTAAATTTGGGTAATCAAGGGAAAGCATGTCATAGGAGGTAATATGTAAGTTGCATCCAGCATGACAATATGGCAAGGTCACATTTCGGATTCAAATTACTCTGAAATCAGATTTTAACTGTCTCAACTGTGTCAATACAATTTGCTATGTGACCTAATTTTCTTTATTTAGTCTATCTTAGCCTAACTTTGCTTTTTTGTCCTTACCCTGAAGTTTTTCCTTTGTCTTAGCCTACATGTTGTTGTTTCTTCATATTAAATAGAATCATATGTTTCATAGTTTTGCTAGGAGGATTTTTTTAATATTAAGAAACAATAAAATATTAAATAGTTTGCCTAAATTTACCCAGCTATTGAACAGTGGAAGAGTAATCTGAATCCAAAGAAAGGTGACTCTAGACTCTGCTCTTAACAACAGCCCTATGACCAATCACCTCAACATGTTCAGAACTTCCTTCCTTACAGTCTTTAGATGACCTTTTAATTATTTCAGGACTGTGTAAGTTGTAGCTATTAATAATTTTTATTTAGAGACATTTTTCCCAAACTTGTAAATGATTTCATTAGTTTAACTTGAGGGACATTTTTAAAAAGCTGATGATTGCAAGCATCAGTGGCCATAATGGATAAAGTAACTACATCATCAGCAGCCGTGGCTAGTGCAATAAAGCCTCAACCAATGCACCTCGTTTCCAGCTGGGGAAACCCTGCTTCTAGCAGATGTTCTTCTATGGCCTCTCTGGGTACTTCTTGGTTGTCTAAACCTTCTCACACTCTCTTTCACTGAGGTGTACATTTCTGTGAGTTTTGACAAACATATGCATTCATATATCCACTGCCATAATCAAGATAAGCAGCATTTTCATCACCCTAACATGTTCCCTCAAGCCTCCTTATATTCAATTCCTCCCTGTCCACAGGCCCTGGCAAGCAATCATCTGCTTTGTTTCTATTGTTTTGCCATTTCCAGAATGCCACATAAATGAAATCCTGCAGTATGTAAATAATAATGATTAAAACTGTGTTAGCCTCTGCTTTTCTTTGGAGGGTCACAGTCTAGCATGTAGGCTCAGGTAGGTAAGCTACACTTCAAAAGAACAATAACTTCTTTGTGGAAGCCTGAGGACTTTATTTAGATTGAGAAGTAGGAATTGTGGGCAGTATGTTCTGAAGATGGACTAACCCATAGGGTAAATGCTTCACTACTACCACAAAACTTACTATCTTCTATTACTTCAGTAGTATGACTGTAAAATATCAGTAGTAGCATCACAAGAATAAGACTTTCAGGAAAGACATATTTAAATACACTTGTCTTACTTTGTGTCAAGTTTTTAAAAATTTTCTACACTTTAAAGAATTAAATTTCAAATATGCCATTGAGATTATTTGCCAACCTATTGAAGAATTATAATATAAATATACAAAAGTGTAAAAAAGTATGCAGTGAATTACCACAAAGTGAATGCATCTATATAATCCTCATGCAGGGTAAGAAATGGAACACCAGAAGTCACCCTGGTGCCCTGTATTCATCGTTATATTTTCTTCCGTCTTTTAATGAAATCAGAGTGAAATTTATGGTTGGTTGTGCATGTCACAGAATTTCATTTATTTTTATTGTTGCATACTATTCTATTTTTCTAATGTCAAATAATGTATCTATTGTATTCTTGATAGATATTTGAGTTATTTTCATTTGGGGGCTTAAATTAGACTCCTAGGACTCCTTTAACAAAGAACTACAAATTATATCTTAAAACAACAGAAATTTATTGTCCACAGTTCTGGATAATAGAAGTCTGAAATCAAGGTAATGACAGGACTATGCTCCCTATGAAACCTGTAGAGGAGAAGCTTTCCTAACCTCTTCTAGCTTCTGGTGTTTGCTGGCAATCCCCGACATTCCTTGCATTGTAAATGGATCACTCCAATCTTTGCCTCCATAGTCACATAACCATTTTCCCCCTGTGTGTTTCCCTGTTTCATAAGGACGCCAGCCATATTGAATGAAGAACCCACCCCACTCCAATAAGACCTCATTTTACTTAATTATATTTTTAAGAATCCTATTTCCAAAAAACGTCATATTTTGTGGGTTAGCATTTTCATGTATCTTTTAGGGGGGCACAATTTCACCAGTAACAGGGCTATTATAAATAAAACCTCTACCAACAATCTCGTGCATATCATTGGTGTGCACATGTATGAATTTCTGTTGGATATACACTTAAAAGTAAAATTGCTAGAACAAAGTATATGCATGCATTCACTTTATTAGTTACTACCAGGTGTTCATGCCAATTTACATTACTCTCAATAGCATGTGAGAGCTCTAATTACCTTTCCCTAATGTGAATTTCGCACGTTATTTTAGTCTTATGAGCAGGTATTAGTAGTATCTCTTTATGATTTAATTTTAATTTACCTGATTATTAATAAGGTTGAACTCTATCTTAAGTTTTTTGACAATTTAGAAATACCTGTTCATGATTCTTGCTTTTTTTCTATTGAGTTATGTGATTAAATGTTCTTACTGATTTGTAGGAGTAGTTAATAGGTTATACAAGTAACTATTTTTCTCATGTATTACAAATATCTTTAACTCTATGTCTTACTTTTCACTCTTGATGTTTATGAATGAACAGATTTCTTTATTATAATGCAGTTCAATTTATCAATCTTTTCATCTATAGTTAGTGCCTTTTTTCTTGTCTTGTTTAAGAAATCTTTTCTGAACTCAAGGTTATACAGATATTTTTCTAAATTTTTTCTAGAAATTTTCTTGTTCCATTTTTTACATTTAAATTAACACTATCTGAAATTAATTTCGGGGTACAATATGGTTAGGAGTCAATATTAATTTTTTTAATATGGATATTTAGTGAATCCATCACCATTTATCAAAAAGTTCATGCCTTGCCCACTGCTCTTCAGTGCAATATTTTTCGTAAATCATTGTTCATATGTATGTGGTCTGTATCCATGTTCTGTATTGTGTTCTGTGATTATATTAATAAAATCAAAAATTGAAGTGTTTAAAAGCTGGACCTCAGTTCATTTGAGGGCTTGTTAATTTCTATTGCAGTCTATTAGGAATGAGAACTTTGGGGACCCCACTGATATCCTGGTGTGATTAGTAGGGCTACTCATCATTAGCCAGCCCTGTAACCTAGCATTTGTACCTCTAACCCTGTTACTCAGCTGAAAGCTCTGGAGAGCTTCTAGTCCTCCAGCCACCCCTTTCAAATTGGTAAGTGCCCTCAGGGATGAGTGGCCCCAAATGTCTAGCTCACATCTCTGGAAACTTGTTCCTTAAAATCAGGAGTTCTTGCAGCGTTGAAAGCTGTCCAGTGGTTTCAGCCAGATTTGCGTTATTATTTTTTATAACTTGTTTCATTTTGAGAGAGAAGAATAGTCATTGCTGGGAACAAAACTACTTTTGTTGGATTTTGAATTTTTACTATTATACAATCTCTGAGTAAAAACTATGGAAAGAATTGATACCTCTGTCTATTAAAATAATTATGGTGAAGAACATTTACATGTGTATCCATACTTTGGCAGTTAACCTAAAGCCCTACCATGGGGTCAGGGGTAAGGGTAGGGGGGAATATGGCAGTAATAAATACATGAACTGTCACTGTATTCCCACTTCTCTTACTTTGCAGGTGACAGGTTAACACATAAGAAGTCCTTAGCTTTTATATTTTGTGGCCCCAGCAATCCCCATTCATGTCTAATACTTTATTCTACCATTTTATTACCCTGCCCATTGTATTGCCTTTGTGAGTCCAATTCCAGCTCCTCTATCTCTGCCCTTATTTGTTACCTTTATTATCCTTTACCTTTGTTATTTCCATTTATTTTCACTTGGAGAGACCTAGTTTATTTCCTAGGAATTAAACAATCATTTGATTTTATTTATTTTAAAGACAAAAATTTAACTATAAGGATTAATACTCTGTTTGTTGTCAGTGATTTCCATTTAGGTGAGCAGATGAAGCTGCTGGAAATCAGAAACGTTCCCTTGAAAAAAGCAGAACTCCCAGCCCATTAGTCAGTGCTGTGAGGCTATTCCACCGTTCTATCAAGCTAGATGTCTGTGAATGATGGGGCCTATAGTAACCAGTGTGTTCCATAGAATTGGGTTCATCGATGCACTTTATTTGCCATTAAATATGTTCCCTCTAAATATGTGATACAGTAGGCTGGATAGTGTCCCCTCACAATTTATGTACACATGGAATGTGACCTTACTTGCTAATAGGGTCTTTGCAGATGTAATTGGAAAAAGAACCAGAGGATATCATACTGAATTAGGGTAGGTTCTAAATATAACAGCAACATTCTTATAAGAGACAGAAAATAACACACCAAGACACAGAGAAGGAGATGTGAAGATGAAGCCAGGGAGTTGGATGACACCCAGAAGCCAAGGACACCAAGGATTGCTAAAAGCCTCAAGAAACTAGGAGAGAGACACATGCGATAGTTTCTTCTCAGAGCTTATAGAAGGAGCCATTTCTACCAATACCTTTTGACTTTTGGACATGCTCAGGCCTATCTTACATAGAAAGCACTTCTATTTTACATTGAAATGCTATTGTGCATATATAATTATATGATTTGGTAGATTCTATATTACTCGGTTCATGATATTAAATATGAATTTTGTAGTCACTTGGTATCTCAAAGTCTGCCACTCTTAGTTTCTATCAGGCCAGTAGCAAGCCAGGAACTGTTTTGCTAATAGTCATGTGTCCTTTAATAACAGGGATATGTCATTTTGTGTTCCCCTCATCCAGCAAACACCATAGGGTGTACTGACACAAACCTAGATTGTAAAGCCTACTATATACCTAAGCTATACAATATAGCCTGTTACTCCTAGTCTATAAAACCTACACAGTATGTTACCGTACTGAATACTGTAGGCAGTTGGAACACAATGGTATTTGTGTACCTAAAATTTAAAAATACAATAAAAATATAATATAAAACATAAAAAATGATATTTCTGCATAGAACACTTAGGAATGGAGTTTGTAGGACAATTTGCTCTGGATAAGTCAGGCAGTGAGTGGTGACTGGATGTGAAGGCCTAGGATGTTACTTTACACTACTGTAGACTTTATTATAAGTACTGTATGCTTTAGGGTACACTGAATTTATAAAAAATATTTTTTCTCCAATAATAAATTGTCCTTAGATTACTGTAATATTTTTTACTGTACAAACTTTTAAAAAACTTCTGACTCTTGTGGTAATACTATGTAACACAAATTGTAAACATTGTTTAGAATTGTACAAAGTATTTTTTCTTGTATTCTCATTCTTTAAGCTTTTACTCTATTTTGTTTAACCTTCTTAAATATTTGTTTAAAACTGAAACACAAACACACGTATTAGCCTGGGCCTTGACAGAGTCAGGACCATCAATATCGGCATCTTCCACCTCCACAGTCTTTTCTCATTGGAAGGTTTCCATGGACAATAATACTTAATGGAGCTGCCATGTGCTATGGTAGCAATGCCTTCTTCTGAAATAGCTCCTGGTGTTGTTTATTATCATTATTCTGGATTAGGCAATATACATAATTTTATGTGCTATAGTTTTATACAACTGGCAGCACACTAGGTTTGTTTACACCAGCATCAATACAAACACATAATATCAATGGATATGCTGCACTGAGTCTTATATTTTCTCTCTCTTGGTGTGACACCCAGAGAATCCACTTCTCAGGTTCCCGCCAATACTGATCAGCAGTATTTTTTAGAACCCTTTAAACAATCAACTATTTGCTTCCAAGTAGGCTTACTTTTCTCTAAGTTTCCTGTAAGTCTGGAGGCAATGAGTGGGACTAAGTCCTGAGAAGGATCAACAATAACTCATGTGTCACTTAATGTACATGCTGTGTACAGGAGAAGTAGGAGAAGCCAGGAGGTTTCCATAATCATTATTATTGTGTTAACAACTGAGTAACTCCAATCTTTGATGTCCTTGTGCTTTCCATCTGCATTTCATCTCATGCTGCCCCCAGTGCTGTGAGTAATCATGACACCAGCACACAGCCTAGATTACCTGTGTCCCACCTGTGTCACATTTATCGCCTCCCTCACCCAGCAAGAAGGTTATTCCTCAGTACTCAAATATATGACTAACACCATACTAGAATCCATTATTGAAGCCCTCTTTCCTAAAGCCACTTCAGTACGAATTACTCAATTTGTCAGGGAGTCAGCAGGAAACAGATGGCACACTCAAATTAGGATAATTTGAGGAGATTTTATTTACAAAGTGACTAATTACAAAGGTAGGGGTGAGGAGTGGGGAAGCCCCAAGAGATAGTTCAGGTACCTGGAGCTAGTAGAAGCAGCAGAGCTGTCACCATTAGCCACGAAGAGATTAAGGGAGGGAGAAACTCCAGCCAGCTGGAGGCTACATCAATTAAAGAGAACCAGAAGGATAAATCCCTTTCCTCCAATCTCATCTAGCCCAGTAGTTTCCTCTCGGGCAATTCTCTTCATGTCTCAGCTCAAAACTCATCTCCTCAAATAATTTTCCTTGTTTAGTCTATCTGAAGTGGCTCCACCATCTCCCTCTCCTCCACTGCTCTGTATGTTATGTTTTTATTGCATAAATATGCATATATCTGTCTTTTTAATCTTGCTGCAATTTTATATTTTTGTACAATTCTCTGATGACAGAAATTATGTTTATCTTATTCTTTGTTGTTTTCTCAACAGCCAGAAGTGGGCCTGGCATGCAACACAAAAATCAGTAAATATTTGGTAAATTACATAAATTATATATATAAATTATATAAATGAAGAAGATGATAAGAACTGAGGCTGATAGTGGTAATTGATTTGAGAAGAAAGGGCAAATTAGAGAACACGATTTAAGAGAAATTAGAAGTGGAGAAAAGAGACCAAGGATCTAAAGATGATGTCACAGAGTCAAACATGGAGTAATAAAACAATTTTATAATGGTTTCGTATATATTTCAAAATTGAGGCTGTTTGGAGGAGATTATATATTTACTCTTGGAAATGTTTAAAAAGTTTCCTTAAGATTTGAGGCTTTTATGTAAAATGTATGAAAGATATGGAGATAAGAAGGTTGCTTTCAAGAGACTGCATCAAGAGAAACAACACAAAAATGATATGGGTGATGAATACATTTTTTTTTTTTTTTGAGACAGAGTCTCTCTCTGTCACCCAGGCTGGAGTACAGTGCCATGGTCTCGGCTCACTGCAACCTCAGCCTCCCGGGTTCAAGTAATTCTCCTGCCTCAGCCTTCTAAGTAGCTGGGATTACAGGCACCTACCACCACGCCTGGTTATTTTTTTTGTATTTTTAGTAGAGATGGGGTTTCGCCATGTTGGCCAGGATGGTCTCGAACTCCTGACTTCAGGCGATCCACCCGCCTTGGCCTCCCAAAGTGCTGGGATTACAGGTGTGAGCCACTGCACTCAGCCCTGTTTTATTTGTCTCATATGTCTGCTGTTTTCTCAAACCATGCCATGTCAGCCAATCAATGAACATTTACTGAAATCCTTCTGTAGGCCCAACTCTGATTCATGTATCACCAAAATTTTTTTCATAATGTAATAAGTTTATTTTGAAAAGCTTTAAGATCAAGCTCATCTACTTATGTAGACAGCGAGTTAAATCATTCTCTTTCCTGAAGCATGTGCAGATACCAAGTTAGTAAAATAAACAAATAAATACAGATTTCAATGGATGAAATGAAGGAACAAAAGGGGTAGTGAAGAAGGAAGACGGTGTTGAACCCAGTATACACACCAGCATTGTGCTAAGTCACTTTCACGTTGCATCTCATTGAATCCTCACAACAACTGCTGGAGCTGGATATTAGTGTTCATGTAAAAATGTTTCAAGTGTGGATGAGAGCAGATAGGCAAATTTTCTAAAGTCATTTTACTACTAGAGCTAGAAATCAAATATTCTTTCGACATCTAATCTCACATACTTTCCACCACTCTGGGTTTTCCACAGAAGAAAGGATGCAAGCCATCAATTATTATGTTGCTACTACATGCAAAGCCAGGGGGTGATTCTTGAAACAACAAGAGACCTGATACATATGCTTCACCTGAAAAAAAAATAGCAATTATTTGTATCCATTGCCTTTGCTTGTCTCCTTCAGTGTATATTCCAACATTTTAATGGAGATTGACCGTGTTTTATGTAAATAGACTTGAACTAGTGTTACAGGCCCTCTTGGACTTATCTCTCATTGAAAAGTTTCTCCTCCCACCTGTTTGTCCTGCTTCTTTTTCCCAGGCTACTCATTTGAGTTGTCCTCTGTGCCTTTTGACCCACTCAACCTCACCCACAGCTTATCACATTGAGAGGGGCTTCAAAATGCCCAGAGTCCGAATTTGGGCAGCCAGACAGAATGGGTGGAAGCTAGAGTGATGCCTAGTTTGAATAGATTTGCGGAAACAAGATCTTTAAGATTTACCCATTTAGTCATTTGATAGCCCATTTGAAACTTGTAATCATTATTGTTACCAAATAGCTGTTAATTATTAGCACAGAGTTTGGCAAATTGCATATTGACATTGGACATGCATTGATGAATATTGTTATTAAGTTCATTGAAGAGTAACAGTATCATGGGGATTACAAACGGAGACAGGAAGACATGGGAAGGTGGTATTACAGAAGCAGGGGTGTAGGGATGATTAATTCATCCTGCTTGTCTTGAGGGAAGTCTTCAGAGAGGATATGACACACGGGCTGGGCCTTGAAGAATGGTTGCCATCTGGCAGGTAGTAGAGGAGTATAGGAAAAAGTCAAAGGAATAGCAAGGTACTTAGTAAAATCACGTAACTGTCTTCGTAGGCAGGAGCCTTGCCTCAGAACCCACTGCAAGAATTACAGTTACTGCCTCAACTGGCCTCATCAATGTGGTTCTGATTTAACACAATATTGTAGTTACTTAATAGATTATAGAGCCCACAGAGATGAATTTTTTTTGGTAGATCTGTGCACTAACCATATTTTAAACTGTGAAATGTCTCCTAACTTCCTCTTATAGCAAGTTGTATTTTGGCATTTTTCTAAAAGGTTGAAATGTTATGCAGGTCAGATTTTTCTTTTTTGTCTGGCTCTGAAATGTAACTCTTTCCTTTGGAACTCAGGAGGAATAAAGTTTCTTTGGGATGGAAAAAAATCACATTTGAATGCAATTCAGTACCTTTGTTGGTTTCACGTTTAGTCATCCTCCACTCATTTTTTCATCGGTTGGCAGTTCCTATTGCCTTGGCAAATCAGCTGTCTTCCTATATGGTCATGCCACACTTCCTCACTGTAAAACCTATTATGGAATCACTGGTATTCTGTCTGATGGTTTCACGCTCTTGCTCGCCATTACTTCTTAAATGTAGTATCATTTTGATTGCCCTCATAGTGCAAACACTGTATTGTGTGGAGGTAAAAGACTAGTTATTCTTCATGTGTATTCTAACTACCATGCATTGCTTTGTACTCTGTAAATGCTGCTTGGAAATATGACTCCAGCGGCTAGTTACTGAGAAAATTTATAGCATGCTTTCCAGAAACCTACAGAAAAGACAAATCTCAGGGTAAGATTTTGGCTCTGTCTTCCCTGGATTGTCTGTGTTTTATATGCTCTATGTTTTGCTTTGTGATCTAGTATATGCCAATACTGTACTGGCTTTTATATGATTAAAAATGGCATGGAAAGATAAGAAAATATACTAAGGCAGCAGCTAGGCTTGTCTGACATATACATGAAGACTGCAGGGAGCATGTTTTCACTGTCAGAATCTGACATCATTTTGTGAAATTTGCTCAAGAGACTTGCCTGTTTAATACCTGCTTCCTTTAGTACATATTTTTCATTGCTCACTTTTTTTCTTTCAAAATCTAAATGATTTATCTTTATATAAATAATAAGGAATTTCTATCTAATATATAGTTTAAAAAGGTGTCCAGTCATCTAAATATCAAGTTATTAAATGTTCCAAAAATAAAATTTCAATTATTCACACCAGTTGTAACCATTTTGATAATCTATACAATACAGGGGTCAGCAGTTTAAGAATTCAAAATAACAGTATTCAAGAAACTCAGTACTTGTTCCACGTAGATAATAAATTAGCAGTTTAGACAAAGGAGTAGGGATTACTATCTAAATGTAAATTGCTTCCAATATTTGATGAAAAAATTGCTGTTTTAGAAGCAACCTAACAAAACTGTAAGCAACATATGGACTTATCAGTGGTTCAATAAAATAATTTAAGAAATGGTTTACAGATGATTAACTAATGAGGTCATGGTAAATATAAATTCTAATCAAGGTCATTATATGTAAAAAATGTTGCCGAGAAAACTTGTGACAAAAGTGCCAGGGGTCCACAGGCCAGCTATGGCTACATAAACTAACCCTGGATCCTACATTCTTATTAAAAATATTTTGGATGCAAAATTTAAAGAACTTCTCTTTAACATAGTCCAATTGTCTTTTTTTCTCCCTAATGTACTCTTAGCTATAAAATTTATTTAGGTTGGACTCAACATAATGCTTAATTCATTAAAATATAAGCTTTTCAACAATGGAACTGATTTTCATTTATCAAGTCAACATATTTGTGATTATTATTCCTCATAATTAGAGTAACAGTTTCACTTATATGGCTTTAGAAAACATGAAAAAGTATACAGACTAATGTAAAAATATATTCACTGGGAACATGCACCTATATGCACAGAATAATGTTCTCTATAATTTTTATATCAATGTTTTTAGCTCAACTTTGTATTAATTTTTCATATCATTAAATATTTCCTCCAAAACATTATAATGGTACCCCAAATTTCATCACAGTCATACTGACTTATTTAATGATTCTTTAACAATGAGTATCTAGATTGTTTTTATAGTTTTGTATGTGATTAAGAATACTGACAGAAATAATATTGTCCTCAAATCTTTGTTCACATGTGATTACTTTCTTAAGAGAAATTCATAGAATTAGAATCACTGGATGACATAGTGTATACATTTTAAATGCTTTTGAATATTAACTTCCAGGGAATTTGTAAAAATTTATTCCCATCAAATATTGCTATATTAATGTGATTTTTCAAGTACACATGAGACTGAATATTTTCACTCATTTTTAACCACATATATTTCTTATTGTACAATTTTTTTGTATATATTCTTTGAAACTTTTCTCTCATAATCTAAAAGTATAACTGCATATTTTGAAGGTATTTTGTTAATCAGGATATTAACATTTTGAAATTTTACATATTTAAAAAACAAAACTGCTTCCATTTAAGTTCTTTATGGTAATTAAAACATTTCATCAAAAATTTTTACGTGCTCACATTTACCAGGAATTTTCTTTATGTTTTATCTCTGTGCATTTATACCTAGCAACAATTCCCTAGCTTAAGTACAATTTGTAGTCTCTTGTGATTTTGTTTGCATTTAATTTCTTATCCAATCCAGAACTTTATTGATCTGTATTAGATTTATCACCTGTTGATAAAAATGTATTGAAAAGTAAATAAATTAAGTCTTCCATTTGGTCTTCGCTGCATCAACTTTTGCTCCTTTCCAGTTCAGTCTGTACATTGCCAGCAGAGTAATTTCATATCTCTAGACCTCCTTTTCCTTATGTTAAGCATGTAGCCACAAATAAGCCATAAACACTGATTCTAATTTTTGAGATCTTAGAATTATTGGAGGGCAAGACAAGGCCAAATCATAAGAGCAGTTCAATAAAATTGTGAGCTGGCAGTTCAAGAAATGCTGTCTGGCAATGTGCGATAAATGGCAAACGGCAGATATCATCAAACATGTATATATGTTCATACAAAAGAGAGTACTTGAGAGGACTGACATAGAATACCTAATGAACCAGGTTGAATTTGAGTCAGATCTTGAGATATAAGTAAAATATACCTAAATATAATTAAACAGAAGGAATGGCAAAAAGAAGTAAGAATAGTGTTGGTAATGTTGGCCATTTAGGGAGTAAAATAAATATAACGTCTTATTTTAGCAAATAGCTGCTTTGTGGTTGCCATATACCTGCAGAATATAATAATAGTAGTTGATAATAAAAAATCAATAACTTTTATGTGCTCCAAATTATATGACCTATGAACATTTATTTAATTTCTTTAGAGCTTCATTTTCTCATGGTAAAATGAAGGAGGTAGATTTCTAAGGTCACTTGAAACATAGGTAATTATATAAGTACATGATTCTATGAAAGATTAAATTTTAGACAGTTTGGTGAACTGGAGAGTGTTGGAGAAAACCATTTATCAGCTATTAAGTCATTCCACGCTGATGGCTGTCTTCTTTTACTAGCTAAGATTAGGTAAGTGATTTCTATTCATCTTGTATTTTATCTTTTTATCCGAGCCACGTAACCTCCTATGGACTGTTTTTGACTACTTTACACTATAAGAAATAATAATTTTTAAGTATTTACTAAGTATATAAGTATTTATATTTATTTTAATTATCTGTACAACTTATAAATAAAATAAAATTATCAAGAAATACCCTCAAAATTAACACAAAATTTACATATACATATACCAAGGCACATTAGCTCACAGGTTTTAAAAATAGCTTGATATAGAAAGAAATTGCCATGGAAAACAGTTTTCAGTAACCTCTACTGGTCAGAATAATCTCGGGTCTGTGTTTTGCTGAGGCAGTTTTGCTTCCTATACATTTCACTGAGTTGTCATGCCAACCTTCCAATTCTTCTTAATGTGAAGATGGCTGAGTGTTAACCTGGACATTTGGAAAGATAAGTCGTTAGCTTCCAAACGGAAGTAGTGATTTAGGGTGCATGAAGTGAGTTGTCAAATGTCTGTTCTAGCCATTTCACTCTAACCAACTTTATAAACCCTTCAGGTCATATCCTGCCTTCTTGAAAAAATTATATTGAACTTACTCACGATGACTGTTGAAAAGCACTATATATTTCAGTATTTTCCATGGTTAAAAGTTCTGCTAACATTCTGCAAGTGTCCTCCTAATATAAGAATATATATTGAGTTGCATTGCTTATCAAGCAGATAACATATAGTTTCACATTTCAGGAACATATGGTGTCTATAATTTTGTAAGGTTATATGTCACAAATTTTTCAGGAGGCCCTTTCAATTTCAGATATTGTATTTTTTTCATGACAGGATACACATTTATTTTTATAACTAAAGTTAATAATTTAAATAAACTAATAAATTTGTAAGGATTATCAATAGATACATTTTCTTAGTTCAGAAAATATGGCCACTTTGCAAAAGGAGTCTAGGAAGTAGTTCTCTCTAGTTCTTCAAAAAGGCATTTTAATAAAAAAAAATGCATGGCCACCTAAACTCATTCAATTAATTGACTCTGCAAGTGTTTCTTTCAATATCCAATTAATTATGGATTGTATTCTCCAAATCTTGTACTTTTTTATTCACCAATCCATTGTCACAACACCCATATAGCAAATCCAAAGCATGCTTCTGCAGACAAGTTTGTGGGCCTTAATTAACCTTGTGTTCTCTCTCTTGGATCCTTCTTGTACCCACTGCTGTCTTGCTTCATCAACTCTGAGGAATAGCTACTTTCTTATCTATAGCTTCCGAGCATGTTTATTACCCCTTCAACTAGCAAGATATTTGCTTCGTCATTTTTGATGCTCATTAGTCTTCCTCATTATTTGTTCATTGCCTCTTTTTAGTGCCCCAGTTAGAAACAATTGAGATGTCAGGTCAGCCAGTGTGGTTGAGTCTCTCGCCCTGCTTCTGTACTTCCACAAGAGGTGTTTGTTTTTTTCTATAGTTGCCATAGAAGACTATGGCTTTTGGTGGAACTTGCCAGATATTTTGATATAAAGAATTTGAAATAAGACTTTACTGTTAATCATAGCTCTGTATTATTTGCCAGCTCAGAAACTTTGAGTGTCTTAAACTCTCTCACAGTTACATTACATGAAATAAGGATTTCAAAATTTGCCTCATTGGGCTGTAGCAATGAATAAATAAGATAATATATGATAAGTGCCTAGTACTATTTTTGGCCAATAATATGTTCTCAATAAATAGTAGAACAAATCTAGAAACTCTCAACTTTGAACTTTGAATCTCCTGAAATTTTTAAAACATCAGATAACTGGGGCTTCTTTTATTTCTGCTTCACTCTTGTTGCCCAGGCTGGAGTGCAATGGCATGCTATCTTAGCTCACTGCAACTTCCACCTCCCAGGTTCAAGCGATTCTCCTGCCTCAGCCTCCTGAGTAGGTGGGATTACAGGTGCCTGCCACCATGCCCATCTAATTTTTGTATTTTTAGTAGAGATAGGGTTTCACCATGTTGGGGGGACTGGTCTCAAACTCCTGACCTCAGGTGATCCACCCAGCCCAGCCTCCTAAAGTGCTGAGATTATAGGTGTGAGCCACCACACCCGGCTAGAGCTTCATTTTTTTTTCCCCTATAGGTGCAATAACATTTTCTTTTGGGCATCACTCATCACTGAAGGACAGAGACGTCACTAACTGTACTTTGGAAAAACCCCATCCCATTGCTTGTAAGCTTGTGAGGAATGTGGTCTTCTCCCTAAACCAGACCCAAAGTCTGACCTAACTTTTTGAGAAGTGACATTAATACTATAATATTGCCTCCACAGATTCTACCAACATAAATCAGCCCTAAAGAGAGGGCTATTTATATATGAAGAGACTTTGTTCAGAGTTCTTTCTTCTGCAGTAAATTGTTGATTAAGTTACATTTCTTTCACTGAAGGTATCTAATAGAAATTTAAATTATAAGGTAAATTTCCCAACCAAAGAAGTTTATGTGTTAGATCTTCATTTTTCCTTCATTATAAACCAAGTAAGCTCCAAGTTTTAAAGTAGAGAGCCACAAACTTCTTCCATCAGTCTAGGTAATTCAGACTGTTTCAGAAGTTTCTCTTTTTTTTTTAATACCATTGAAAAATGCACATTTCTTCTTCACAATTAGAGGAATAGAGAAGGGGATAAGTTGATGTGGGAAAAGAGAAAAAAGAAAAGCTTAAGTGTTTTCTTATTTCCAGTTCTTAAGTAAAATAAACAAAAACTACAGAGTTCTAGCAAACATAATATAATGGACTATTTCAGATGATCTAAAAAGAATTGCCAAAAATCTAAACTCTATATTTCCTTTTGGAAGGGGAGACCCTGATACCTAATAGATGGAATAATATTGCTAACTTACATAAAGAAGTCATTGAAGTAACTCAAAAGTAGTGGTGAGGAGGAGTGGCAGTGCAGACCTGTGTGCAAATCAGTGCGATGAGAAAGGGTATTCTTACTTAAAAGATATCAAACAGCCTTGGTATTTCTGTGGGGTCAGTGGTAATATCCTCTTTGTTATTTCTCCTTTCTGAAAGCGAGGTCTAAGTTTACTCAAATGAACATAAGCAACTTGCTTACAATGTAAATAATACTCCAAAAATGCTACACTATAAGCATGACTTAACAAGAGAAGAGGACCACTCTGTGATTATATCATGATTGTATCTGAAAAAATACAGAAAGGGAGACACTCGGCAACCACAAAAAGGTAAATTATTTCCCTTTTACATCTAACATGAGTTACAATGTTTTTTTTTTTTTTTTTTTTAAACCAATGACAATTCTAGTCCTGTATTCATCTTTCTGTTTTCTGATTAAGATGCGGAGTCACCTAATTGCCTCACCTTCCTGACAGCAAACAACAAAAGAATGGACTCTGTTTCCTAAGATGCTGGACAGGGAGAAATATTCCTCGAGTGTTGAAGGAAAGAACTCTGAAACATACTCCTCCATAAAAGAAACAAGCACACTGGAAACACTTTTGAAAGCTTTTTTTTTTTTTTTTCAGAGATCTCGGAATTAACCAAGAGCATGCAACATTAGAAGAAATGTTTAAAAAAAGACAATTACAGTTACAACAATATTTTTGTGGCATTTTAACTTATTCCCATTTCTTTCTCCCTAGTCCTTAGGTAGCATTGGAAACCAACAGCCTCACAATCATGGTAGCTATGAAAGTAACAGCCAAGCAGCCAGTGGGTTTTGAGCTCAATAAAACCGCAGTCCTCAGAGAATTGTCATTATTTGACCTGACTAAAAGTTCCCTGAAAACCCCTACTTACAATGTTTGTCTTTATGTATCATGACTCAGAACTTGCTTGGTATGAACAGCTATTCTCCTGGTGCATTTGTTAAGAAGAGGAAGAAGGAGAAGGAAAAGAGGGAAGAAGAAGGATAAGAAGAGAAGGAGGAAGAGGAGGAGGAGAAAAAGAAGCAGTGGCAGTTACTTAACTTCATAGCTGTCTGAGTCAGCAACAAGAGCTGAGGCATAATAGGCAGATCAAAAAACTTAAAAGGAGAAGCTAGAAATGAGATGTCCATAAGGGGTTTTGGAAAACTCCAGCACATATTGGGAAATTAGAAGTTCATGCATATGTGCAGGGCTGAGGGCATACCCAGAAAAGATATGATAAGGCTTTAATCTCTAACCTGTGGGGAACACTGAGGGTCTGCACAAGCAAGAAATAAAGGCTAAGGCAGCGTTGTAAACTGTCAGAATATTGAATGCACAGGCGCATGCGCGTGGCCACACACACACACACACACACACACACACACACACACACACACACAGAGTCTCTTAAAAAAACTAGGAAACATAATGGTTCAAGGCCATTAAGAAATTATTTATAAATTACTTTGTATAGTATGACCATTTTATGATTATTGATTCTTCCTATTATTTCTATCCATCACATGGAATGTTTTTCCATTTTTGTCATCTCTGATTTCTTTCAGCACTGTTTTGTAATTCTCATCGGAGACATCTTTCACCTCCCTAGTTACCTGTATTCTTAGGTATTTTATTCTTTTGTGACAATTGTGAATGGCAACATGTTCCTGTTTAGTCTCTTGGCTTGGGTGTGGTTGGTGTATAGGAATGCTAGTGATTTTTGTACATTGATTTTGTATCCTGATGTTTTGCTGAAGTTGTCAGCTTAAGGAGCTTTTGGGTCAAAACAAGGGAGTTTTCTAGAAATAGAATCATGTCATTTGTAAACATGGATAGTTTAACTTCCTCTCTTCCTATTTGTATGCCTTTTATTTCTTTCTCTTGCCTGACTGCTCTGTCCAGGACTTCTGATACTATGTTGAATGGGAGTGGTGAGAGAGAGCATCCTTGTATTCTGCCGGCTTTCAAGGGGAATGCTTCCAGCATTTGTCCATTCAGTATGATGTTGACTGTGGGTTTGTCATACATGGCTCTTACTATTTTGAGGTCTGTTCCTTTAATACCTAGTTTATTGAGAGTTTTTAATGTGAAAAGATATTGAATTTTATCAAAAGCCTGTTCTGTATCTATTGATATAATCATGTGGGTTTTGTCTTTAATTATGTTTATGTGACGAATCACATTCATTGATATATGAATCATTGATGAATATTCATTGATGAATCACATTCATAGGCATATGTTGAACCAACCTTCCATGCCAGGAATATTTGATAATGGTGGATCATTTTGACATGCTGCTCAATTCAGTTTGCTAGTATTTTGTTGAGAATTTTGCATCAATTCTCATCAAAGATATTGGCCTGATATATTTGTTGTCATTGTTTTTGTTGTGTCTCTGTCAGGTTTTGGTATCAGGATGATGTGGGCCTCATAGAATGAGTTGGGGAGGATTCTCTTCTCCTTAAGTTTTTGGAATGGTTTCAGTAGGAATGATCATCTCTTCTTGTACATCTGGTGGAATTTGGCTGTGAATTTGTCTGGACCATGGCTTTTTTTTTTGCAATCACAAAAGAAGCAAAATTGGCAAATGGAATCTACTCAAGAGCTTCTGCACAGCCAAAGAAACTATCAGCATAGCAAACAGACAACCTACAGAATGGGATAAAATTTTTACAAACTGTGTGTCTGACAAATCATCCAGATTCCATAAGAAATTTAAACATATTTACAAGAAAAAATAAAAAGTGGGCAAGTGGAATACTATGCAGCCATAAAAAAGAAGGAGATCATGTATTTTCAGGAACAAGAATGGAGCTGGAGACCATTCTCCTTAGCAAACTAATGCAGAAACAGAAAACCAAGTACTGCATTTTCTCACTTATAAGTATGAGCTAAATAGAACTCATGAACAGAAAAATTATAAGGGAATAGTATGAACAGTTACATGTAGAAATATTAAATATGATAGACTTCTAACAAAAAAAAATGTCTAATTTAAAAAATTCTCACTGGGTGCAATGGCTCATGCCTCTAATCCCACTGCTTTGAGAGGCCGAGGTGGGAGCATGACTTGAGCCCAGGAGTTTGAGACCAGACCGGGCAACATAGAGAGAACTTGTTTCTACAAAAAAGTAAATAAAAAATAGCCAGGAATGATGGCAACTGCCTGTAGTCCCAGCTACTCCAGAGGCAGAGGTGGGAGAATCACTTGAGCCTGGGAGTTCAAGGCTACAGTGAGCTGTGATTATACCACTTTACTGCAGCCTGGGTGACAGAAAGAGACCCTGTCTCAAAAGATAAAAAAGAAAAAGAATAGTTTCCATAAAGAATATACTAGGACCAGATGACTTTATAGGTGAATCTGACCAAATGTTTAATGAAAAATTAACACCAATTTTCACAGACTCCTTCAAAAGGTAAAAGAGAAGGAATCATGTTCTGACTTATTCTGTGAGGCCAGTATTACCCTTTTAGCAAAACCAGACAAAAACATCAGAGGTAAAGAAAACTACTAACCAAAATCTCTTATAAATACAGATGCAAAATTTTTCAGCAAAATCTTAGCAAATTGAATCCAGAAACATGTAAAAAGAATTATATAGCATAACCAATTGGGATTTATCCTCGTAATGCAAAATTAGTTCAACCAACAAAGATAAATTAATGTAATTTAAAGTCATATAATAACAAACAAAACTCATATGGTAATCACAATAAACGGAGAAAAATAATCTGACAAAATCGTACACCCTTTTCTGATAAAAAAAATCACTCAAAAATCTAGGATTAGAAGACAAGGGCACCTATGAAAAATCTACAACTAACATTATATTTAATGCTGAAAGACCAAGAGCCTTATCCTGAAGGTTGGGAATAAGACAAGCATGTCCAACCATCAGCACTTCTAATCATCCTTATGCTGGAGATTTCAGCCAGGGCAATTATGCAAAAAAATTAAATAAGTCATCCAGGTTGGAAGCAAAATTGTGGAAATATCTCTATTCTCAAACAAGATGACCTGGTATATACAAAATGCTAAAGAACACACACACACACACACACACACACACACACACACACACACATGCTGTTAAAACTGACAAGTTCAGCATTGTGACATAAGAAAACAAAAGAAGAAATCTTCATGACCTTGGATGAGAAAATTGTTTCTTAGACATAACACCAAAACAGCAATCAACAAAAGAAAAATAAACTAGACTTTATCAAATTAAAAATATTTATACTTCAAAGGACTGCATTAAGAATGAAAAGACAACCTATAATATTGCAAATCATTTATCTGTTGAGACTTCTATCTAGAATATGTAAAGAACTCTTAAATCCCAACAATAAAAGATAAAGAATTAATAATACATGGTCAACTGATATGAACACACATTTCTTTAAGGAAAATATGCAGATGGATAGTATGCACATGAAAAGTTGCTCAAGGTCATGAGTCATAAGGAAATTTAAATCAAAACCACATTGAGATACCATTTCATACAGAATTGGATGAATAAAAAAATCAGATAATAACAAATGTTTGTGAGTAGGTAGAGGTATTGGACTTCTCATACAATGCTGATGGGATTGCCATATGGGTAGCCACTGTAGAGAACAATTTGGAAATTTCTCAAAATTTTAAACATAGAGTGATCATATCGTCTGGCAACTCCACTTCTAGGTATTTAAGATAATTGAAAACACATGTTCACACAAAAATCTGTGCATGAATATTCATAGCAACATTACTGATAGTAGACAAAAAGTATGTATAATCCAAATTTTCATCAGCTGAGAAGAGGATAAATAAATATAATGTATTCACTCAATAGAATATTATTCGACAATAAAATGGAATGAAGCAACGACATATATAGGTACTTTCAAACTTATGGGAGAAGTTAGTTACAAATATCCACATATTGTAGGATTTCATGTATCTAAAATGAACTTAATAGGCAATCCAAAGAGACAGAAGAAAATTTGTGGTTGCCCAGGACTAGATACAATGGGAAGTGGGGAGTGACTGCTAACAGTTATGGTGTTTCATTTTGGAGTAGTGAAATTGATCTAAAATTAGATAATAGTGATGGCTGCACAACTCATTGAATATACTAAAACCCAACCAGTTATATGCTTTAACGTAGTGAATTTTATGATATGTGAATTATTTCTCAATAAAGCTATTAAAAAAAAACAGCACATGCCCAGATCTCATAAACAGCCTTTCCAAATTCCCTCTTATCAAAAGACACCACTCTCTATTCTCTCTTTGCAATAAGCTACAAAAACTTACCCTTTTTATATTTACAAGAAAACTTTTTATTGAACCGTAACATACACACAGAAAATTGCACAAATTATATATATATAGCTCAGAGAGTTATTCCAATATGAACAAATCTATGCATCAGTTATCTAGTTAAAGAATTTTAACATTCCTAATACAATTAGATAGTCCCTCTTGTTTATTATTTTTGTTCTATCATTAATTAATAACTCTGGAGTAGATCAAAAAATCCGAAGTATATCTACTGAAATCAAACTAGCCTAGAACTGGGTGTACCTTGAAGGTAATTAGGTTTTTATTTTGTAGCATGTAAGAAACCTTGCTAATTTTCTAGTTTTAGAAGCAAGATACAGGAAAGAATGTCCCTCTAATCATTACCAATCTTTCCCCTCAAAATACAACCACCATCCTGACTTTTAACACCATTTTTTTTTACTATTTTTGAACTTCATGCAAATTGAAAAGGATACATACATTCCTTAATATTTGGATTCTGCTGCTCAATATGATGTCTGTGAAGTTTATCAATATTCTTGCAAGTAGCAGTAGATTATTCTTTTTCACTTTTCTTCAGCTTTAAGTTCAAAGGTGTATGTGCAGGATGTGCAGGTTTGTTACACAGGCAAACATGTGCCATGGTTGTTGCTCAGATCATCCCATCACTTAGGTATTAAGCTCAGAGTCCATTAGCTATTCTTCTTGATATTCTCCCTCCTGCCACCAACCACCACCAACAGACACCAGAGTGTGTTGTTCCCCTCCTTGTGTCCATGTGTTCTCATTGTTCAGCTCCTGTTTATAAGTGAGGACGTGGTATTTGGTTTTCTGTTCTTGCATTAGTTTGCTGAGGGTGATGACTTTCAACTCCATTCATGTCCCTACAAAAGATAGGATCTTGTTCCTTTTTATGGCTGCATAGTATTCCGTGGTGTATATGTACCACATTTTCTTTATCCAGT
>CAUYLG010076030.1:0-14862 GCA_963573385.1 Cacajao melanocephalus | reverse complement strand
GAGGTTTTTAATACCCATTTCTAGACTGCATTCTAGCCTGGGCAATAGAACAAGAATCCCGTTCTCTCTCCCTCTTTCTCTTCCTCTTTCTTTCTCTCTTACATTCTTTGTTTTTTTTTTTCTTTCTTTCACTCTTTCTTTTCTCTCTTTTTCTTTCTTTCAAAAAAAAAAAAAAAGAAGAAGAAGTCTTCGGTGTTGATTGTTGTTGAATGAGAAAATATAAAAAACCAGTTTGAGTTATTTTTTCTATGCTACAGTAGTAAAGGATCCAGTCTAGGGTAAGGTATTGCATTTAGATGTCATGTCTCTGCATTTTCAAATGAGATTCTTATCTCCAAAATAATTAAGTGAAAAATGCAACTGGAAAACGTGTCTAGTTTTACTGCTTTGCATAAAAAGGGGAAAAATAGACATACTGTATACATAGGTTTTTTATTCATCTATATATCGACCATACCCCTCAGAAGGATACACAAAAAA
Source organism: Cacajao melanocephalus (assembly GCA_963573385.1). Classification (NCBI taxonomy): domain Eukaryota; kingdom Metazoa; phylum Chordata; class Mammalia; order Primates; family Pitheciidae; genus Cacajao; species Cacajao melanocephalus. Next base: position 14,382 of record CAUYLG010076030.1, on the reverse strand, counting down.
CCCTGTTAATACTAGTTGTCTTCAAAATGAGAAATTGGCATGGCTGAGCGAGAAGACTTCTGTCAACACCTTTTGAATTCTGTCCTATATGAATGTATAACCCAATTTTAAAAAGATTAAAAAGTACAGCTGCTACAGGCAATTATTAAGGATAATCTATTCATATTCAGTAATAGAAATATTTTTGGTTGGATGAACTACAGAGGCAATAAAGAATATTTTGTTATCCTGTCCTGTTCTCTGTTCCAACCTCTTAGGTCTTCCTAGAAACAAAGGCATCAGAGTCAAGACCAAAAAGGTATGTATCTTAAGACAATGCATGGTACGATTTTACCTTCACAAAAGTTTGCTCTGTGCTCAAGAGGCATTTTATCATTTAGAAAAAAAGGAGTGTCTCAAATTCTCTTTTATATGTGATGGTTTCTAACTTTTTTTTTTTTTTGAGAGAGTCTCACTCTGTCACCCAGGCTGGAGTGCAGTAGAGCCATCTTGGCTCACTACAACCTCCGCCTCCCAGATTCAAGCAATTCTCCTGCCTCAGCCTCTCAGTAGCTGGGACTACAGGTGTGTGTCATCATGCCCAGCTAATTTTTTTGTATTTTAGTGGAGACGGGGTTTTACCATGTTGCCCAGGGTGGTCTTGAACTCCTGAGCTCAGGCAATCCACCCGACTCAGCCTTCCAAAGTGCTAGGATTACAGCCGTGAGCCACCACACTCAGGAACATCTTTTTTTTTAAAGTGTGAAGACTCTGTCTCACTCAAAGTAACCACTAGGAAGAGCACAGCAGCTTTATCAAGTGAAGAAGTTTATTCCAACGTAACCCTGTTCATTTCATACAGAACAGGGCATAAACAGGTAAACACTTGGCTGGGTGCGGTGGCTCACCCCTGTAATCCTAGCACTTTGGGAGGCAGACGCAGGCGGATCACTTGAGGTCAGGAATTCCAGACCAGCCTAGCCAACACAGCAAAACCCTGTCTCTACTAAAAACAAGAAAATCAGCCAGGCGTGATGGTGTGTGCCTGTAATTCCAGCTACTTGAGAGGCTGAGGCAGAAGAACTGCTTGACCCTGGGAGAGAGAGGTTGCAGTAAGTCAAAATTGTGCTACTGCACTCCAGCCTGGGTGACAGAGTAAGACTGTCTCAAAAAAAAAAAGAAAGAAGAAGAGTAAATACTCCACTTTTAGGCACACCTGATAGAGGTATCCTCCTGGTATTATCTTTCAGTTGACCTCAAAACCATCAGCAACAGAAGATCTGGGCTTTAAAATGAGAAATCTGAGTCATGAACATGTGAACTTGATAACTACCACTTAAAAATGTCACCAACCAGTACCACAGCTGAGATAAGAGTTGAATCAAAATATTCCATGGTGGCTTCAAATATTTAAACTGCAAAAGATGGCTGGGCATGGTGACTCATGCCTGTAATTCCAGTATTTTGGGAGGCCGAGGTAGGCATATTGCTTGAGTCCAGGAGTTCGAGACCAGCCTGGGCAACAAGGCGAAACCCTGTCTCTACCAAAATACAAAAATTAGCCCAGCGTGCACACCTGTAGTCCCAGCTACTTGGGAGACTGAGGTGGGAGAACCACTTGAGCCCAGGAAGCAGAAGTTGCAGCAAGCCTAGACTGCACCACTGCACTCCAGCCTGGGTGACAGAAGTGAAACCCCATCTCAAAAAAATAAATAAGTAAAATAAAATTCAAAATATAATATATTAATTTGCTCTTAAAGATATCTATAAGTTTTGGATTAAAGATTGGTTCTACTTATAGTTTCCTTTTTAAAAAGTCATGTCAAATACAATGTGGGGTTTCACCATAGCTCTAGTCCCCTAATTCAAGTCCTTTATAAGAGATAACCTATATACTAGGCATGACTACAAGTAACTTTTGTTTAAGTTCGCTGCAAAAGGCAAGTTCTAAACTTCATAGAAAATAGGTGGCTGGGGGCCCCCAATCATGGTTAAAGGAAAAAGAAAAAGATCAGGTGAAGCAACACATGCCTGTATCCCAGCTACTTGGGAGGCTGAGACAGGAAGATTAACTGAGCCCAGGAGTTGGAAGCCAGCCTAGACAATATAGTAAGACCCTGTCTCAAAAAAATAAAGCAAAATAAAACCAAAACGACCTTATGTTAATATGTAGAATATGTTCTGAAAAAATCTTTTAAATCAGGAAAGATTAAAAGATAGATAAAGAATTTATAGCACACTGAAATAAGTTTTAAAAAAGTATGTGGCACACGCCTGTAATCCCAGCTACTCGGGTGGCTGAGTTAGGAGAATTGCTTGAATCTAGGAGGCAGAGGTTGCAGTGAGCCAAGATGGCGCCATTGCACTCCAGCCTGGGGAACAAGAGCGAAACTCCGACTCAAAAAAAAAAGAAAAAAGAAAAAAATTATGTGGACTGTATTCAAAGATTAAATTCTTATTCAAAGTCCTACTTACCTTTCCATATTAATGGGTGGAGCATGCACTTTGGTTGCTTCAGAAGTACGCTTGCCCATACTGGAGGACATGATAGTTTCACCTTCAGATTTCAATTTGTCCACAAAATTATCTACTTCCTTTCCTTTGGCTCCAAGTTTCAAAGCCTTGCTGGGGCCTGAAGGCCTAAGTGGAAGGATTTGAAATACATTACTCAAAGGTATATTTTTACAAGCACACATGATCTGATGAAAACTTTGTATCTTCCATCCAGAGAAATATACCTGTGCACCAAATTTTGCATATAATTTCAGGTAATTCATATATTTCCCCTAAAATCAATCCATGAACAAGATTAAAAATCTACATTCCATAAACCATTAAATATCCCTTTCCTTCCCATAATAAGGCAACCCTCATAGGAAACTGAGGACATGATATAATTTATAACTCTCTTTTATACAAAAGGAAAAACATCACATTCAGATTTCTTCTTTATCCTCATATTTTATGCAGCCAAATTTAATATTATATCTTACTTCATCAAGTCCTTCATTATTTACAGCTTTGCAAGAAACCAAATTATCACTTCGAAGATACACATATATACACCCTTCATCTAGCATTCTAAAGTTGCTGGTAATACACTGGATTATACCTAGCTGGTGCAGGTGCCACTTTTGGTTTATCAGTTTCAATAATGGTCTCTGTGATCATGGCAGCTGTGCTGCCTCCAGATACTGCAGAACTGCCAAATCCCCCAAATCCTGGTGCTTTTTTGCCCTGTCTCTCAGCATCTCTTCGGGCCTGTTGTAATTCCTTTGCTTTACGACGCATCTCAGCCTTAGCTTCACGTTCTTGAGTCTACAAAAAGAGACATACATGAATGTGGCTTTTTTTTTTTTTTTTTTTTTCTTTGAGACAGGGTCTCACTCTGTGACCCAGGCTGGAGTGCAGGTGGCACGATCATGGCTCACTGCAGCTTCAACTTCTTGGGCTCAAGTGATCCTCCCACCTCAGCCTCCCAAGTAGCTGGGACCCACAGGCACATGCCACCATGCCTGGCTTATTTTTTTATTTTTTTATAGAGACAGGGTCTCACTATGCTATCCAGGCTGGTCTTGAACTCCTGGACTCAAGTGATCCTCCTGCCTCCACCTCCCAAAGTGCTGGGATTACAGGCATGAGCCATTGTGTCCAGCCTGGACGTAGCTTTGAATATAATCTACATTAGCAAGTAAAAATAGGAAAATCAGATTAATGAAGCCTAAGAGAAAGACACACAAACTGATAGTCCCAGAGAAGATCCTATTTACCTCTCTGACGGCTCTGAACACCTTCTCCTCATGAGAATCCATTTCTGTGAAGGTTCTGATCTGTGCCAAGTTAACATTCTCCCGGTATCCCAGGGCGACAATTTCATCAAAAGCAAAAATCAAATCAAAACAGTGCTCAGATATTTCATTCTCTTCTAAGGCTCGGCAATATTCAGGGATCTAATCATGGGCAGCAATTAAAAAAAATATTTAGAATTTATCAGCAGCTATATTTCCAAGTCTTACCTTTTAAAATACACAAATTTCAATAAACCTGAATCCCTTCATTAGCTACTTCAAGGACAGAGCCTTGCTCTGTCAGCAGACTGGAGTGCAGTGGCATGATCTTGGCTCATTGCAACCTCCACCTCCTGGGTTCAAGCGATTCCCCTGCCTCAGCCTCCCTGAGCAGCTGGGTCTACAGGCTCGTGCCACCACGCACAGCTAAATTTTTTTATATTTTAGTAGAGATGGGGTTTCACCATGTTGGCCAGGATGGTCTCAATCTCCTGACCTCATGATCCGCCAGTCTCGGCCTCCCAAGTTCTAGGATTACAGGCGTGAGCCATCACACTCGACTATTTATTTATTTTTTTGAGATGGAGTCTCGCTCTATTGCCCAGGCTGGAGTACAGTGGTGCCATCTCAGCTCACTGTAATCTGTGCCTCCTGGGTTAAGCGATTCTCCTGCCTCAGCCTGCAGAGTAGCTGAGACTATAGGTGTGCATTAGCATGCCCAGCTAATTTTTGTATTTTTAGCAGAGATGGGGTTTCACCATGTTGGCCAGGCTTGTCTCGAACTCCTGACCACAGGTGATCCACTTATCTCGGCCTCCCAAAGTGCTGGGATTACAGGCATGAGCCACCGTGCCTGGCTGTAAGAATCAGGGTCTGTAATCCCAGCTACTTGGGAGGCTGAGGTTGCAACGAGCCAAGGTCACACGACTGCACTTCAGCCTGGGCGACAGAGTGAGGCTCCATCTTAAAAAAAAAAAGAATCAGGGTGTTGCTGTGTTGCCCACATTAAAGTATAATGCCTATTCACTCGAACTCCTGGCCTCAAGCAATCCCTCTGCCTCAGCCTCCTGAGAGCGTGGACTACAGGCACATGCTACTACACCTGGCCTTAGTCTTCATTTTAAGCAAGACCTTGGCATAAAGCAGAGAGAGAGAGAGAGAGTGTGTGTGTGTGTGTCTATGTCAGTAAGTCTTATCTAAAAAACATTATCTAAAAAGCACAGCCAAGCAAGTATCAGAACCAGAAAAGCAGATTAGAATAACTGCTTAAGAACTAGGAAATAAAAGAGCAGTTCCCATATTCTTTTGGGACACCTATAGTCTATGAGGACACCCAATAAATGTCTGCAGAATAAACAAGGAGCTGCAGCCTAAGTCGCTAGGGTTGGAAGTAGGAGCCTGCAAACTAATAAGCATCAGCTGCTTTGGAGGAGAAACTAGTTTCACACAAAATGTAAAACAAAAAGTGGAACCCGGTATTACAGCAGTACTCTTACCACTCTTGAGAAGAGCCTTAGGGTCTCCAAATCTTCTAAAATGTTGCTGTTTTTGGTAGTGATTAGTACCATATACAGTTTCTCCATAGGCTGGTAGACATATCTTACACTCTCTGTTTCAACAAACGTATGTTGTTTTCCAGTGTTCATGAGCTTTGGAAAAGCTGCTAATAAGCCCTCAATTCGAGTTCGGGTCATTTCCACAAACTGGCGAGAAACAATGGCCTTTCCTGCTTTTGTGCAGACCGCTGCAGCCAACAGCACCTGCCAGGAACATATGCATAAATAAGTATTCATTATTTCTTCACATCTGTTTTCTCAAACGCCTCTCAGGAGATGTTCCATAGAATGACATATTTATTTAATGGCATGACTAGTATTATTATTTTTAAGACAGAGTCTCACTCTGTCACCCATGCCAGAATGCAATGGCAAGCTCATAGCTCACTGCAACGTCAAACTGCTGGGCTCAAGAAATCCTGAGTAGCTAGTACTGTAGCTACGACTGCAAGTGTATGCCCCCAAGCTTGGCTAATTTTACAAAAACCTAGTATACACAGTGTCTCACTGTGTTTCCCAGGCTGGTCTTGAACTCCTGGGTTGAAGCAATCCTCCTAGCTTGGCCTCCCAAAGTGCTGGGATTATAGGCATAAGCTACCATCCCTAGCTGACATGACTAGCAATAGAATACTGACTTTCACAGGCACAGTGGGTCATACCTGTAAACCCAGCACTTTGGGAGGCCGAGGCAGGCAGATTACTTGAGGTCAGCGTTTGAGACCAGCCTGGACAACGTGGCAAAACCTCGTCTCTACTAAAAATACAAAAATTAGCCAGGCGCGGTAGCATGCACCTGTAATCTCAGCTACTCAGGAGGCTGGGGCACAAAAATTACTTGAACCCAGGAGGAGGAGATCGAGCTACTGCCCTCCAGTCTGGGCAACAGAGCAAGACTCTGTCTCAAAAAAAAAAAAAAAAAAGAGAATGCTGACTTCAAACTTTTATTTCATTGTTCTTTTCATTGTAATATGTAATTCATAAGACAAAGACAAAGCTAAAGTACAGGAAAGTAATGCTTTTATTCCTGTTTTTCAATAACATACCTACAGAAAAACTTTGTAACGAAATGATTTTTTTCTAAGACCACACATACGTTATTAATGAGTCTCCTGTGACTCAGAACTGGGTTGGTCTCGCTTTGGCAAACCCATAAAGAACAGCTTAAAATGTTTTCTATTCTTTTTTATGTTTTCTATTCTTTTTTTTTTTTAATTCTTTTTTTTTTTTTTTAAGATGGAGTTTCACCATGTTGGCCAGGCTGGTCTTGAACTCCTGACCTCAGGTGATCCACCCACCTCGGCCTCCCAAAGTGTTAGGATTACAGGTATGAGCCACCACGCCCGGCCTAAATGTTTTCTAAAAAAAACCAGATATTTCCAAAACTGAAGTGTGATCAGGAAGATTAAAAATATTAAAGATATAAGAAGCCCCTTACATTTCTTATTTTATCTAGAATATGAACCCAATCTATTGAGTCTAAATTTGTCTTCTGCTCCTTGACTAACCTTCCCATTCACACTGCCTCACTCTCAGACATCCAATCTGCAAAACAAAAATCTAAATGGCTCAATGTTTCACATAGGTTTTGATACTAGGCAATGATCAAGACCTAATAGCCTCCTATTTTAGCATTTGGCATTTCACCAAACAAAACAAATAAAGCACCAGAGGAAGAAGCAGAGACCTCAAATACCCCGAGCAGGGGAGTAAGAAAATTAAGTCCAGTCTCTTCAGTGCAGGAACCCAGAAGCTCATTCACAAGCAAAAACTATCAAAACACTTAGGAAGCCTCACTGCTAGGATATAACCTCTGAAATATCAAAATCCTACTGGTCAGGCTTCTCAGCTTTATAGAACGCTGCCCTCTACAGGTTAACAGCTTGAAGAAAAACAAGTTAGTAAATTCAAATAAATATTCTTATAGTTTCAATGTTAATAGTTTTATAGTATAGGATAACCTAACTTCCTTGTCCACTAAAAATAGGTAATTAGGGTATGTGGGAGACAATTACCACCATGCTTATTTCCATACAGCAACGGGTCCCAAGTAGCTGGAACTACAGGCACTTGCCACCATGCCTGGCTAATTTTTTTTGTATTTTTATTTTTATTTTTTTTGAGATAGAGTTTTGCAATTTTTGCTGAGGCTGGAGTGCAATGTGCAATCTCGGCTTACTGCAACCTCTGCCTCCAGTGTTCAAGTGAACCTGACTCAGCCTCCTGAGTAGCTGGGATAACAGGTGCACACCACAATACCCAGCTAATTTTGTATATTTAATAGAGATGGGGTTTCACCATGTTGGCCAGGCTGGTCTTGAACTCCTGACCTCCAGTAATCCACCCACCTCAGTCTCCCAAAGTTATAGGCACGAGCCACCACGCCTGGGCTTTCTTTTTATTTTTAGTAGAGACAGGGTTTTATCACGTTAGTCAGGCTGGTCTCGAACTCCCGATCTCAGGTGATCTGCCCACCTCAGCCTTCCAAAGTGCTGGGATTATAGGTGTTAGCCACAGCGCCCAGCCCAAAAAAAGATTTTTTAAAAAGTCTTGGGCTAGGCCAGGTGCGGTGGCTCATGCCTATAATCCTAGCACTTAGGGAGGCCGAGGCGGGTGGATCACGAGGTCAAGAGATCAAGACCACCCTGGTCAACATGGTGAAACTCCGTCTCTATTAAAAATACAAAAAAATTAGCTGGGCATGGTGGCGCATGCCTGTAGTCCCAGTTACTCGGGAGGCTGAGGCAGGAGAATTGCTTGAACCCAGGAGGTGGAGGTTGCGGTAAGCCGAGATTGCGCCATTGCACTCCAGCCTGGGTAACAAGAGCGAAACTCCATCTCCAAAAAAAAAAAAAAAAAAGTCTTGGGCTGGGTGCAGTGGCTCACGCCTGTAATCCCAGGACTTTGGGAGGCCAAGGCAGGCGGATCACCTGAGGTCAGGAGTTCGAGACCTGTCTGACCAACATGGAGAAATCCTGTCTCTACTGAAAATACAAATATATTAAAAGAGACTTAGACATGTCAATCAATCACAACGTTTAAATCAAATTTGAACAGTGATTGAATAGTTAATAATATTAAAAATTACTGCTAATTTTTTAGATGTGAAAATATGCTATCATGGTAATATATTTTTACGTAAGGAATACTTATATATTTTTTAAAAAGAGTTGTTTAGTTTTGAATCCTTCCACAGTCTCTCCTAGGGTGCTCCCTCGATGACTTTATATTGAATTACAAGAGTTGTCTGGAGTACACTTTATTTTCAATCTCAAACTATGCTAGTTTTACACGTGGTACTAACAAAAGGTCACTGATTTAGTACCCTGAGGATCAGAACCCACAATTTCTTTCTTTCTTTTTTTTTTTTTTTTGGAGACAGGGTCTCACTTTGTCACCCAGGCTGGAGTACAATGGTGCGATCTTGGATCACTGCAGCCTCAACTTCCAGGCTTGAGCAATCCTCCTGTCTCAGCGCCCAAAAGAGCTAGGACTATAGGTAGGTGCCACCATACCTGGCAAATTTTTACGTTTTTACTAGAGGTGGGGTTTCACCATATTGCCCAGGCTAGTCTTAAACCCCTGGACTCAAGTGATCCGCCCACCTTGGCCTCCCAAAGTGCTAGGATTATAAGCCTGAGTCACCATCCCTGGCCAGAATCCACAATTTCATGTGTTGGATGTCAGCTATAAATATTCCTTTTAAAACCAAACGTCCTGGCCCGGTGGCTCACACCTATAATCCCAGCACTTTGGGAGGCCGAGGTGGGCAGATCACGTGAGGTTGGGAGTTTGAGACCAGCCTGACCAACATGGAGAAACCCCGTCTCTACTAAAAATACAAAATTAGCCGGGCATGATGGCACATGCCTGTAATCCCAGCTACTCAGGAGGCTGAGGCAGGAGAACTGCTTGAACCCACAAGGTGGAGGTTGCAGTGAGCCAAGATCGTGTCATTGCACTCCAGCCTGGGCAACAAGAGCAAAACTCTGTCTCAAAAATAAATAAATAAATAAAATAAAAATAAAAAATAATGACTTGGGATAAAATTTCCCAAACTGCCAATATATCACACATGGATTCAAAAGTGCTAAATAGCAAACTGATGATTCAAAAAGTGGTCCCAGCGATGACACGATGTTCATAAAGAATCTAGATAAAAACGCTTTATGAATTTAAAAATGGAAAAAAGTAATTCTTTCTAAATTAAATTTTATTTATGTAATTTAAAACATAATTTATTAACTATTTTAAGAACATATTTGAGGCCAGGCGTGGTGGCTCACGCCTGTAATCCGAGCACTTTGAAGGCCAAGGTGGGCGGATCACCTGAGGTCGGGAGTTCAAGACCAGCCTGACAAACATGGTGAAACCCCGTCTTTATAAAAAAAAATAAAATAAAATAAAACATATTTGACTATTTTTGCTACATTCTTAAAAGTTTATATAACTGGCAAAAAGATTTTCTTCTTAATATTCTCATCAGAAAAGTGGGGAATTCCCTCATATTTGGGATAATTTCACATTGGTTTCTCCTATTCCCAAAGACTGAGTTAGAACTAGTGTTCCAAATTTGCAAAGAACCAAGTTGATATACCAGAAAAACCAAATGACTGGGAGTAAGAAAATCTATATTCTGGTTTTGTTCTTCTATTTACCATCTGTCTGACCTTCAGTTACTCAACCTCTCTTAACTTCGTTTCTTTTCCTATAAAATGCAGCATTATCCAATGACCTTGTAAGCTAATATGAGGGCCTAATAACTATAATGAAACTGTACTTCTGGCAAACCAGTGTAGAAGAAAAAAAAAAAAGAAACTGTACTTCAAAAGTGCTATACAACTTGTAGTACATATATTCACGATGCAAAACAGCATCATTAGTAATAATAAACATGCGTTTCATGAAAAAAATGTATGTTACTTCAAGGCAATGGATCTTCCCTCCCTCCCTCCCTTTCATTTATTTATTAAAAAAAAAATAGAAACAGGGTTTTGCCATATTGCCCAGGCTGGTCTAAAACTCCTGGGCTCAAGTGATCCACACAGCTCAGCCTCTCAAAGTGCTGGGATTAAAAGCGTCAGCCACAGTACCTGGGCAAGGCAATGAATCTTTGCCTTTGTCAATATTTTTATATTCTAATAATGAATATTGACTCTCCCCCCAAAATTTTACATATAGTTTCAGGGAATCCACTGATCCTCTAGAGAAGTTATTCTCAAATGGCCCACAGAAAATCCCCTCATGGCTGAGCAGATCTCTGAGGTCGGGAGTTCGAGACCAGCCCGGCCAACATGGTGAAACCATGTCTCTACTAAAAATGCAAAAAAAATTAGCCAGGCATAGTGGCAGGCGCCTGTAATCGCAGCTCCTCAGGAGGCTGAGGCAGTAGAATAGCCTGAACCCACGAGTGGGAGGTTGCAGTGTGCAGAGATTGCGCCATTGCACTCCAGCCTGGGAGACAAAAGTGAGACCTCATCTCAAAAAAAAAAAAAAAAAAAGAATCAAGAAGAAGAAAATCCCCTCATGCAACAAGAAATATTATTAATAAATGAATAAATGGGAGCATATTGTAAAGGTAATCTCTGTAGAGCCTCCTATCCCTAAAAAGTTGAGAATCATAGCTCTAGGAAGTTAGGGTCCTCTATGTTAGAATCTTATGAGGTTTTGAAGGAATAAGACAAATCAAATGCACATCTAAAGAAAGAACAGCTCAGACCAAAACTTCAGGCCTATAAAAACATGCTGCATTTAATAGAAAGTCCGTATCTAATAATAAACCTGTTAGAAACAATGTTTACAGGCTCAAGGGTAGTTCTTAGGTTTCCAACCTGAGTAGCTGAAACTACAGGCACAGGCCAGGGCCACCAAGCTTGGCTAATTTTTCTATTTTTAATAGAGATGGGGTTTCGTCATGTTGGCCAGGCTGGTCTCCAACTCCTGGGCTCAAGTCATCTTCATGCCTCGGCTTCCCAAAGTGTTGGGATTATAGAAGTGAGCCATTGCACCCAGCCCATCCACTTTACTGATGAGCATGTTCAAAGGCTAATTACAGGTATTGGTAATCTCCATTTTTGCAAGGTTATAATAATTGAGTAATATTTATCCAACACCTACTATACATACAACATGCTCTCTGAAAATTAAGACGACTCAAACTAGTATTCTGCCCACAAGGAGCTTAATAAGGGTAAGACACAAACACAAATAACTGTAATACGAGGCATAATGTGTTAAGTAACATAAGACAGTCACTGATAAAAGTGCTGTGGAAATTCAGAGAAGAGATTACTTCCAGCTGTTAAGGTCAGGGATGACTTGATAGATCCCAGCGCTTTGGGAGCCTGGGTGGGCGGATCACCTGAGGTCTGGAGTTAGCAGAGCATGGTGGTGTGTGCCTGTGGGGAGGCTGAGGTGTGAGGATTGCTTGAACCTGGGAGGCAGAGGTTGCAGTGAGACGAGATGGCACCACGGCACTCTAGCCTGGGCTACAGAGTGAGACTCTGTGTCAAAAAAAAAAAAAGAAGAAGAAAAAGAAGAAGAAACAGCATTTAAATAATGCTTTGATGAATTCCAGGATTTGCTTGTTTTGAGACAGAGTCTGGCTCTGCTGCCCAAGCTGTAGTGCAGTGGCGTGATCTCGAGTCACTGCAGCGTCAACCTTCTGGGCTCAAGTGATTCTCCCACCTCAGCCTCCCAGGCATCTGAGACTACAGGCACACGCTACTACACCTGGCTAAATTTTGTATTTTTCTGTAGAGACAGAGTTTTGGCATGTTGCCCAGGCTGGTCTCAAACTCCTGACCTCAAGTGATCTGCCCACCTCAGCCTTCCAAAATGCTGGATTACAGGCATGAACCACCACAGAATTCCAGGATTTCAGTATGTCAAGATGAAGAAAGCAGTAGAGAAAGCAGCAGAGTAAAATCATAGGTCTCTCTTTGACTCATTTCATTATCCAGATACAAACAAAACAAGGCTTCCAAAGTAGGACCAAAGTTCCCCATACTAAGTATAGCATAAATCTCAAAACACCCAGGACACCACAAATCACAGGTTCCAGGCAGTTGACACAGGGCTCTCAGCTACCAACAGGGCAAGAAGGTATGGTCACCTCTAAACATGATAAATTTATCCTCTCATAAATTAATATTTTTCTTCTTGAAGTCTTTGAAATAATAAACCTCTTCACACCAATGTTTACTGGTTTAACAATTATTAAAATATAGCATATACTAAAAGGTAAGTTAACAATTTTCCCTATTGAATTTTGAGCTGATTTTCTTTGAGGAAGAATTAATAAATATGATTCTCTACAAAGTTGTTGTTTGTTTTTTTTTAACATTTTTGGAAAAAAGATTTCAGATTTAAAAGGAATTTGCAAGAGCCCTTGATTGTCTTACAGATATGAAAACTGAGGTCCCATAAATTAGATAATCTCTCCAGGACTGTTAAAAAAAAATTCCCCCATTAAGTTGAGCTTTGTGAAACAACTTTTCTCTTCATAATTCTTACATGGCTTGAGTACACTATCTTTGAATTAAATAACAACTCTTTCCTACACAGATTTAACTACATGAATTGTTAAGTGCCTCAAGTAAAAAAAAAAAAAAAACCTGGAGAATTAGGTTTCTGTTCTGTCTCTGCCACTAATTATGTGACCTTGGATAGGTCACTTAATTGATTATTGAAATATCCCTAAAGTAGGAGGTTAGTTTATGTGAAATCCAAAGTGCTCTGTGTCTTTAAGGTTCTGTAAGTCTAAGCATTTGAAAATTACAGTGACAGAAAAAAAAAAAAAGCTACAGTGGCAGAAAATGTACAATACTTCCATTTTATACCCATTGCTCCAGTGGAAATATTGTTCCACTTTAGAACAATATTTTATAGTAATATTAAGCTGCCTGCATGATCTGCACACGAACTTAAAGTATAATAAATAAATTTTAAATAATTAAGCTGCTAGAAGGCAAATTGTCTAACCATAACAAATTGTGTGTGCAAGAGAGGTACAAGAATAAGAGGTGGTATAATAATTCAGCATAAACATGCACAACTCTCTCTAAAAAAAGTCAAGTTCTTTTTTGAACCTCTAAATGCTTCAGGATTCACTTCCAGAATTACAGTCACCTTCTTTGTAATTCATTTAATATTTTATACACACACACAAGATTCATGGTCATATTAAGGTTAGTTTCTACAATTGCAGGGAGGATTACTGTTCTATCTTTCCTATTTACATGAAGCAATTATAGATAAAATCAGATGGAAGATTACAATAAAATGTAGACCACATACAAACTTAAAACTTGAAAAGTAATTTACTCTGAGGGTTTTAGGTCCATCACATTTCTGTTCTAAAACAAAAACTTGTAGAGAGTTAAAACACATACACACACACATTACCAGCTTCTGCAGTGAACTACATATGAAGACTTAAATAGATGGCAAATAATGGAAACTCAAAAGAATCGTTTTCATTCTCTGCTGTCCCCTCAAAACACATTTAAAAAGACACATAAAGAACACAGGGCCAGGCACAGTGGCTCACACCTGTAATCCCAGCACTTTGGGAGGCCAAGGTGGGAGGATCACTTGAGGTCAGGAGTTCGAGACCAGCCTGGCCAACAAGGTGAAACCACATCTCTACTAAAAATACAAAAATTAGCCAGGCATGGTGGCACATAACTATAATCCCAGCTACTCAAGAGACTGAGGCAGGAGAATCACTTAAACCCAGCGGAGGTTGCAGGGAGCCAAGATAACGCCACTGCACTCCAGCCTGGGTGACAGAGCAAGACCCCATCTCAAAAAAAAAAAAAAAAAAAGAATACAACAAAATATAATAGCTGTGCTGCTGCTGTATCACATATAAAAAAAGGGGCTGGGTGCGGTGGTTAACACCTGTAATACCGGAACTATGGGAGGCTGAGGCAGAGGGAATCATGAGGTCAAGAGATTGAGACCATCCTGGCGAACATGGTGAAACCCTGTCTCTATTAAAAATACAAAAATTAGCTGGGTGTGGTGGTGCACACCTGTAGTCCCAGCTACTAGGGAGG
>CAUYLG010076028.1:0-48482 GCA_963573385.1 Cacajao melanocephalus | reverse complement strand
ACTGTTGGTGGGAGTGTAAATTGGTTCAACCATTGTGGAAGACAGTGTGGCAATTCCTCAAGGACCTAGAAATAGAAATTCGATTTTACTCAGCAATCCCATTACTGGGTATGTATCCAGAGGATTTTAAATCGTTGTATTTTAAAGACACATGCACACGTATGTTCACTGAGGCACTGTGTACAATAGCAAAGACCTGGAACCAACCCAAATGCCCATCAGTGATAGACTGGACAAGGAAAATGTGGCACATATACACCATAGAATACTATGCAGCCATACAAGTGATGAGTTCGTGTCCTTTGTAGGGACATGGATGAATCTGGAAACCATCATCTCAGCAAACTGACACAAGAACAGAAAAACACCACATGTCCTCACTCATAGGCGGGTGTTGAACAATGAGAACACATGGAAACAGGGAGGGAAGCATCATAAACTGGGGTCTGTTGTGGGGGTTAGGGGAGGGACAGCAGGGGATCAGGAGGTCGGGGAGGGATATGGGGAGAAATGCCAGATACAGGTGATGGGGGAATGGAGGCAGCAAACCACATTGCCATGTATGTATCTATGCAACAATCCTGCATGATATGTACATGTACCCTAGAACCTAAAGTACAATTAAAAAAAAAGATCACAAATCATAGAGGAATGAAATTTATAAAACCAAATCAAAAAAAAAAACTTTAAAACATCGATTCTAAATAAGTTCAAGGATTTAGAGGAAATCATGAACAAATAAAGATGTTAAAAGGATCAGTTGGAAATTTTAGAACTTAAAGATGCATGATCTGAAATGAAACATTAACTGATCTCAGTATAGTATTATATACACAGCAGAAGAAAGTATCAGCAATCTTGAAGACAGAGCAATAGAAATTCTTCAAACTGAAACAGAAGAACTGGAAATAGTGGACAGAGCTAAGTGACTAGTAGGACAACATCAAATGATCATGTAATTAGAGTCTCTGAAAACTATAAAGTATTGCTGAGAAAGTTTTTGAAATATCTACGTTAGGATAATACAATGTTTATCAGAAGGCTCAATATTATTAAAATGTTTAGTGTTTCTCATAGATTCAGCACAATCCAAATTTCAGAAGGTGTTTTGATAGAATTGATGAGCTAATTCTAAAATGTGTATATAAATGCAAAGTTTTAAAGTAGCCAAAATAATTTTGAAAAAGGGCCAAATTGGAAAAGTGATTTTAAGACTTACTATAAAGCTCACTAAGACGTGTGATACTGGCATGAAGGTACATATATAGATCATTGAAAGTAAAGGAAAAAAAGAAATAGGTCCACACCGAATATATTCTCAGTTGATTTTGAAAAATGTGCCAAGATAACTCGATGAGAAAAGAATAGTCTTTTTAATAAGTGGTGCTGGAATAATGAATATTTTTATAAGAAAAGAGGAGGAAGAGGAAGGGAAGGAGGAGAAGTAGCTCCACCCTTATTTCATTGCAAACAAAAAAAAGTCTTGAAATAAATAACTTAAACATAAAATCTAAAACTTCAAAAGTTCTAGAATAAAATGAAAAAAATTGTTAAAACATTGAGATAGAAAAATATTTATTAGGATGTATAAAGTAGTATCCATAAAATTTAGAAGATTAATAAATGGGAGTTTACCAAAATTTGAAACGTCACGTCTTCCAAAGATACTTTAAATGGAAATGCGTAGAAAAAAAAAATGACCCTAGACTTAAACCTCAGGTCTTTCACAAAAATTAACTCAAAATAGATCACATATTTAAAGATAAAACTTAAAACTTCAGTTTTAGGAGAAAACTCAGGAGAAAATCTTCAGGATATAGGGTTAGGTGACAGGTTCTTATGCTTGATACTAAAAGTATAATATGTAAAAGGAAAAATGGATACATTGACCTTATTAAAATTTAAAAAAATTGCTCTGCTAAAGATCCCGTTAAAAGGATGAAAACACAAACTACCTACTGGAAGGAAATATTGCAAACCACATATTGAACAAAGAAATACTATTTTGAATACATACAGAACTCTGAAAACTCAGGAGTAAAAAAACAAAACAAACAAAAACTCAAAACTCCAATTAGAAAATGAGCTAAAAACATGAAGAGATATTTCACTGAAGATGGTATTTAGATGGTAATTAAGCAGCTGTAAAGATGTTTAACCTCATTAGCAATGGGAAAAATGCAAATTGGAACCAAAATGAATATCACTACATACCTATCACAGTGACTGAATTAAAAACATAATGACAAGACCAAATGCTGGAAGTATGTGAAGAAATTGGACCACTCACACCTTGCTCATGGGAAGTATAGAATGGTACCAAATTACTAAGAGCCTAATAAAAAAGTATGATATTAATAAGTTAGGCCACAGGAAAAAAAAAGTAGGAACCATGTATAATTTTATCCAATTTTAAAATTTCAATTTATGCAGAAAAGTTTAAAGTGGTAATATTGACACAGGATAAAATACAGATTCTTAATTAGTCAATAAAAATGGGTAAAAAGGAAAAAGCTGTCAGTAAATTATCTCCAAAAGGGCTCCTAGCCCAGAAGTTTTTATGAGCAAATTTTAAATTTTTTTCAAGTAAAATAATTCTCTTCTCTTATGTAAACTTGAAAATAACAAAATTATTCCAATTTATCTTATGATTCTGCAGGTCTCTCAAGAATACAAGCTTGGTACTTACAAAAATGAAAAATATAAACCAATCTTACTTTTGACTAGCAAATCAAATCTAGCAGCTTATTTAAGCAAATAATACAGCATAATCAGGAATGTAAAAATGGCTTGATGATGAAAAATCTACTGATATCATTCATCATCTCTATAAAATCAAAGGAGAATGAATCATGATTCTTACTAGATACCAAAATACATCTGATAATTTTCAATATCATTCCTGACTTTTAATAAAAAATTTTTAAAAGGTACCTCCTAGCCACAAAGAATAGAAGACTTCCTTAGCCAGATAAATAATATTTATGTTAAATTGGTCAATAATCATATTTAATGAGGAAACCTAGATATTAAAGTCAGACCTCACCATGTGAGCTTGCCATCATTATTACTACTTTTTAATATTTTCCTGGCACTCTTAGTCAACAGTCAGTCAACAAAAAGAAGCATTAGGTATAAATATTGGAAAGAGGAGAAAAATGATTATTTGTCTCAGAGTTGACAAAGAGAGTATCTTTGATGAGTTTGAATTTTTGGAAACCAAACTCTCCTTGTTTTCTGCTTTTTGCCTGTTCTTTCATCCCTGAGGCAGTGAGACACCACCTATTATTTGCCTGAAGGAGGGAGAGGAGGAAAAGGGAGGTGAGTTAGGAAGAAAGAAAACAAAAACTAGAAATAGCTCAAAAATACTATATTGTACCTCTATACAATATGTGTGCGTGTGTGTGTGTGTGTGTGTGTGTATGTGTATATAAATGTATACCAAAAAATCTGCAGAATAAACATTGAAATGTTAATAATGGCCAGGTATGGGGGCTCGTGCCTGTAATCCTGGCACTTTGGGAGGCCCAGGTAGAAGGATCTCTTGAGGTCAGGAGTTTGAGACCAGTCTGACCAATATGGAAAAAACCCATCCCTACTAAAAATACAAAAATTTGCTGGGCATGGTGGTGGGCACCTATAATCCCAGCTACTCAGGAGGCTGAGGCAGGAGAATCACTTGAACCTAAGAGGTGGGGGCTGCAGTGAGCTGAGACTGCCCCACTACACTCCAGCCTGGGTGACAGACAAAGAGTCTGTTTCAAAAAAAAAAAAAAAGAAAAAAATTAACAAGACTCACTTTTCAATGATAACATTCTAATCATTTTTTTCTTTATGCTTTTCTACAATTTCCAGATTTTCTAAAGTGAGCATTTATTACTTGTGTTGTAGAAAAATACACATTATTTTTCAAAAGCCAAAGGTAAACAAGGGGAGGAAAGGTGTTGAAATTATAGCAGAAATGGTTAGTGGGGAGTTGGAAGAAGAATCTAAAGGGGATAATATATGGTTGGGATACATTGAAAGATATATGGCTTTGGAAGCAAAAGACTAGAGTTCCATCCCTGGTGGCATCCCTTATAAATGTGATTATTCCACGTAAATCATTTGACTCTGGAGCCTCACTTTCCTTTGGGGAAGACCCATACTCCCCTTTCCTCATGTCCCCCACATGCAGGGGCTTCCCTGGAGAAATGGGACTTTCATCTTGTGTCACCTGCCGCTTATGGCTCAACCAACCAGGCAGCACCATTTACCCAGGACAGTTAATGCTTTTTGTCACATGGTATATATTCGCCTTTTCCCTTTTCACTCTCCAAAGTCTCCTGGTTTAAGCAATGCATTGATGTCCTCACCCTACTCATGGCGGTTTTGTTCGTGAGAAAAATGGCCTTTTTTAGACAGTTTTGAAGAAACCTGGACTTGAGCAAACTCTACCTGCTAGAGCGAGCAAACAGGCTGCTGGGGTCTTAGTTAAACCCACTTCATGATGACTACTGTCAGCTCTGCTAGGCACTAACTAGGCACAGTGAGGGTCACCTTCAGGCATCAGTAGGCAGAAGTGTGCTTGCAGCGACGTGGGTCTTAGCCAGGACTGCAAGCCATGAGTGTAAATGGCATGGTCAGCGCATGATCTACAGAGCACAGAGGTGTCCTGCCTGCCTCGGGCCAGCAGGGCAGGCTCAGGCATCCCGGGTGCCGTTCCCCTTCCTGTTCCTTTGCATCCTTTCCGAATAGGTGAAAAAATGTGGTTGGATTCACATGGTTTGTTTGCACATTCAAGAGTTCACCCCAAATTTGACTCTCAACTTGTTAAATATGTCAGCACTGACCAAAATTTTAGATTTCAGGATCCAAACTGTGGCTTATGCCACAGATCTTTCTCTTTCCTTCAAATATTGCAGGCCCTCTGGCAACACTCACTACTGGATTCTCAAAAAAAAACAATCTGCTCAAAAGCCTGCTCTGGTGGCTGGGGATTTCTTGCGGTTCTGAATTTTGTGGAATATGAGGCTGAGGGTATAATAATCTAATGTGTCCTATTAACTCTCTGAACTCTTTAAAAAATGTGTCTCATGGCCGGGAGTGGTGGCTCAAGCCTGTATTCCTAGCACTTTGGGAGGCCAAGGTGGGCAGATCACAAAGTCAGGAGATCCAGACCATCCTGGCCAACATAGTGAAACCCCGACTCTATTAAAAATACAAAAATTAGCCGGTGTGGTGGTGTACCTGTAGTCTCAGCTATTCAGGAGGCTGAGGCAGGAGAATCGCTTGAACCTGGGAGGCAGAGGCTGCAGTGAGCTGAGATTGTGCCACTGCACTCCAGCCTGGGTGACAAAGCAAGACTCTGTTTAAAAATATATATACATATATACATATATATATATATACATATATACATATATATATATATATATATATATATATATATATATATACACGAGTGTCTCATGAGAGGCCATGAAGGAGCCACACCCATTCCCACAAAAGGTAGCCCAGGCTGGGGCTGCTGTAGACATCAGACCTAGGCCCGCTGATAGAGACTCATCAGAACTGAAAATTGGGCCGGGCATGGTGGCTCACCCCTGTAATCCCAGCACTTTTGGAGGCCAAGGTGGGTGGATCACTTGGGGTCAGGAATTTGAGACCAACCTTGCCAACATGGGGAAACCTTGTCAACTAAAATACAAAAATTACCTAAGCGTGGTGGTGAGCACCTGTAATCTTAGCTACTCAGGAGGCTGAGGCACAAGAATCACTTTAACCCAGGAGGCAGAGGTTGTAGTGAGCCCAGATCACACCACCACACTCTAGCCGACAAAGCAAGACCCTGTCTCAAAAAAACAAAACCCCAAAAACACTGGAAATTGGGAAATGAAATTTTGGACATTAATTTTTTTGCATATCAAGTCACGGGGAAAAAAAATTTGTGTTGGACTTTATGTTCTTTGGAATTTTAATTGTCCATTAAGGAAATTTAACTTTGGGTTTTAATTCTTTGGAATCTAAACTTGGGACTTTCCTTAGAAGAAGATTTGATTTTTGAAATTCAAGATCTCTCTTGGAATTTCCAGATGAAAGGAAGTTTGTATTCAAATATGGTCTCCTCTGTGTTGCTGGAATTCAGTTATTGAGTATTTTATATTGTTACTTAATTACATTGCAGAACCTCCAAAAAAAAAAAAAAACAGATGATGTAGCTGAACATTTTGGCGGTGGGAGGGGAGAAAATGACTAGGAAGTGAATTTGCCCTTACGTTAGTTAAATTAATGTATTCTTTGGATCCATCCAGAGGCTTCTGAGAGCAGTTTGTTAACTGTCCACCTTTAATCCCAGAAGGATTCTCCAGAGGAACTGTAGCTGGTGTCAGGGGACTGGCCTTGGAAAGATGGGAGTCACACTGTTAGGACAGAGAGTTCCCCCAGAGAAATAGCCACGACCTTGGGTGACCATAAGCTTAATCGTTAAACCCAGTAGGTTAGAACAAAGAACTGGGATGCTTTAAGAGAAATCTCTTTTTATCCTTTTTGTATGCTTTCATGAGTCATGAGTAACACTCCTGGCACCCTGACCCCTACCCCCACATCCCCAGGAGAAGGAGGGAGCTGTAGCCTTTGGCAGATGGGATCCATTGGGTAGAGCTCATCTGGCAAGAGACTGTCAGCATGAGGGATTTGCTCTCTTCCCTCTTGTCTTGTGTTCTTAGTTCATGTGTCTGCTGTGGACCCAAACTTGCATGTGGATGGGCCGCCCAGGGTC
This sequence comes from Cacajao melanocephalus, assembly GCA_963573385.1. Taxonomy (NCBI): domain Eukaryota; kingdom Metazoa; phylum Chordata; class Mammalia; order Primates; family Pitheciidae; genus Cacajao; species Cacajao melanocephalus. The sequence continues at coordinate 41,722 of CAUYLG010076028.1, read as the reverse complement.
TACAGTAGTGTGTGTCGTGTGTGCCTGTGCCTGTGGGGAGTGGGTTGGGTGGGGAATATTAACAGGCTCATAGCGTACCTTGGTCATGCTCCTCAGTAACATGTATTAATAATAAAGTCAACATTTTCCTCTTCATTTGCCCAAGTCCTGTTCTGCCCTTCAGTAGGTTCTGAACTTGGGCAAGAACAGGTGTATTCATTGTTTCCTTTATAGAGCCCCCAATGAACCTCATCTTTAAAATCTGAATAAGCCGCACTGCTACTCCCATCCTATGCAGCTGTATTTAAAGGTTAGGTAGATAGATAATGGATGTAAAAATACTTTGTAAATTGCTTATCATTCTGTAGTTTGGTCTATTTTCGTTGTTACTTTTACTCGTTCTAAGATAACCATCACCTATTTTGCAAATCAGAATTTAAAATGCCACTGCTCACTGCAGTGTACTCATACTGTGAATGGCTCCCACATCTTGACTTCCTGTTCTGTGCTGGGCACTAAAGATAATTTCTCACTCTGAGCACTTCTTTCTTTATTGACAGTGTGACAACTTTTCTCAGAATGTTGGGAAGAATATGAAGTTCCTGGGAGAACAGTGCAATCAATGCCAACGGGAGGCCCTGGGTGTTGTCACTTTTAACCATTTTTCATAAATCCAGAAAAGGAGTCCCATTTGTTACGGCTATTGCCTTATGCAAGCAGAGTTGTGGGCAGAGGCTACTGCTACTCTGTATTCTTCTTCAAGGTTGGATGGGGGCATAGGGTTACCCACTTTCCTTCTTCCAGGTTGATATCTCTGTGTGTCAACTTGCCATTAGCTATTCTGTCGACAACCCTGGTACAGTCCCAGCTGCCTATGAACCCTATCCCCCAAGCAGAGATAATGAAACAGTGCTGCGTATATAACCTGGTCTGATTAGAGTCTCAGATCTTTGCACCTCAACAGCTGTGTGTTGTCACCAATGGAAATTTTTAACTCGTCTGCCAATTCCCTGGTTGCCCAAATAAGTGGCTGAAAGAGTGGCTGCTGTTTCATCGTTTATTAGAACGAAATTTAGGTTCTGATAAACCCTAATGCTGAAAATTAGCTCCGAGGAAACCGTGGCTGCGGTTCTTGGTCTCTGGCTGATAGGAACAAGTTAGAATGTATTCAGGTGGGTTTTTTTAATACTGTAGCCAGTTCAGCACTCAAATTACTTCTGAGCTATTTTTAAAAACGTAATAGGACCAATACTTAGGAGAGCCAGATGCAGTGTGAGGAGGATCAGAAAGCATCTATTACGGGCTCGACATTCACTCTCCCACAAAGCCTCGGATGATATTGGAAAAGCTCTTCCTGGTCTTCCCGGCGGCTTAACCACGTCGCTGGAATCCTCGGGGTGCTGGCAAGACTTGCCATGGATGGAGAGGCTGTTTCAGCTCGTGGAGTTATGTTGGAATTAGCCTTTTGACATCGGCAAAGTCACGGGCATCACTGGCTTTTAAGACAGTTACATGACATGTCGCACGCAGACTATCGGTGTGCAATCTACCCTTTCAAAATGCGGGCACCTGAGCCTTGTTTTTGAGGCTTCACATTTTTGGTAGCGTGTTCATCACAAACCCATTTCAGACAAAGACAGTTACTTTTCAAGTGCATTCTAGGATTTTTCTTCTTGTTCTGATATCGTGGAGCGTGAAACCTCTTTTCATCCCCAGTTTCCTCTGATTTTTATGCAGGATTCTTAGAGGTTGTCATTGGTTCCAGTCCCTTGGCCTTTCCCTTTTCAGGCTAAGATGAGCAACAGTCCGAGCAGAATACGCTGTGTTCCCAGCGGGGGAGCAGAAAGGAAGAGGAGGAGGCCGCTGGCCACATCGAAACTGGCCATCCAGTGAATAAGTTCTTCCATTTTTCCCCCCAGCAGGAGAAATTGTCTTTTTTCTCCCTCAGGCTGTTGCTCATTTTGGCCATGTCCATCCCAAACCTTTCCAAGTTCTCGCAATTCTTTCTTCATTTCCAAAGCTCGGCTTGAATCTCGTATAGAAAAACAATAATCTTATTTTTAAAGATTTTTAAATTAAACTATGATATTTTGCTTACGTTATTTTAAAATTAAAGTGGGAAACGAGCATTGCAGGCAGGGCTAGATTCTGGCTCTGTCACCACTCGGCTCTGAGACTTCTGGCGACATCCCTAACCTGTGCCTCAGCCTCAGTTGCTGGTAAAATGTGGATAGCAGAGGCCAATTTCGGGCTTGGTAGGAGCATTAGAGGCTAAGTGTGGGAGGCTCCTTGTACTTACTGCTTTTTTTTTTTAAGTAGAAAGTTAAAAATATCTGAATCCTATTGTCTTTTTATGAATTAAAATGAGACAGGTCCATGCTTTTCATAAACAGCAGTAGTATACACAGTGCTGCGTCTGTTCATTTCTCAGCTCTTCCTAGGCAGGGCAGAGTCTGTTGTTCAGCTCCCACGGCCCCTGGCTCTTGCCTGTTCCCCAGGATGGGCCATCTTGTCGTCATGTGTTGATAAAGCTGCCTCTTCTGTTCATAGCGAGGCTCTCCAAGCATTGTTGAGCATCCCCTCATCTGTGTACTCATATGTTGGCTTTGCCGCTTATGAAGTGTGTTCATATGGCTGTAGAGAATGGTGTGATAAGATAATGGAAACTCAGAACGGTGAAGAGGTGAGGGGGAGAGAATGATGAGAAATTGATTAGTGGGTACAAAGTGTATTATTCTGCTGATGGATACCCTAAAAGCCTTGCCTTGCTTGCTTCGAAATCTGTGCACACAACAAAATTGCACTTGTACCCCATACATTTGTACAGATTAAAAAATAAAGCATATTCACAGGCACTGTGACATTATTATTTCATTTCAGCCTTACAGCAATTTCATGAGCTAGTTTCTTAGGCCCATTTCACAGATGACATAATGAGCTCAGCAAAACTAAGTCATTTTTCCTTGGTCAAAACATCCATGAACTAAGTCACTGGAATGTGAGTCTCAGCCTTTTTTTTTTTTTTTAAGGTGAATTTTGTGTTTCTGTCACCTCTCAGCCGCAGTGCCCCAGTGTTGTTTCCTGCATCTAGCACTGTCTCTTTTACACACACAAAGTCAACACCCTCCTCTGCAGCCAGGAATTTAAATCATCCTCATGTAGGTCTGGGATGCTCGAGGAAAGACCATGTGAGGACAGAGTGAAGGGGTGGCTGTCTGCAAGTCAAGGAGCAAGGCCTTAGAAGAAACCAACCCTGCTGATACCTTGATCTTGGACTTTCAGGCTCCAGAACTGTGAGAAAATACATTTCTGTAGTTTTAGCCTCAAAAAAACCTGTCATCTCTAGGTAAGCTGGAAGCTCCAGCAATCCCCAGGTTTGTGAATTCCTGGAGTGTCATTCACATTGCTGCCAACTCTGATGGAGGAATCAGGGTACAGGACCATGGCCTGCCCAGAGAGTGCCCTGGGAGTCTGACCAGCCTCCCTTCTTGGCTAACTCTGGGCACCAGAACCTCTTCTAAAATCATTCTGAGGGATCTATAGAAACATCCTGAGCGGTCTTATACTCCCAAACACCACATGGATGAGAAAAGTATAGCTAAGAATGGCCGACGCCACTTAGTGGAGCAGACTCCTGGTCCATGGGCATGAATAAATCTTTATGGTGGCTCCTGATATGATGTCAGGCTTCATCTTCCCCACAGCTGTTAGCATGTGCATATAACAAGCTGGTCTTCATGCTCACCTTGACCATAGCTTTTTTGTACATTCTGCTCTCTACTGTGTTGTCTCTATTGTTCTTCTTGTCTATCCTGGGACACACCTGGGTGCTTTTCCTAAGCCTTTGCCAATAGATGGACTTGCTCGAGGTTCTGTCTGAGCAGAAGCTTCCTGCCTGAGTTTTTAGAGAAGCGTGGTTGACCCCCCTGTGCTGAGAAATTATTTCTGCTTACTCACCTCTCAGTGAGAGGGAAACAACTCTTTCTTCGGACTCTTGATCCTATAGTTTTACATTTCAGTTGACCCTGGAAGCTTGTGTTCTCTGACCAGCTGTGTTTATGCTATAGGGAGAGGACAGATGCTCTGTGTCCTACTCCTTTAGGACAAAACGTTAGTTCCAAGATAAATTGATTCCCGGGTTCTTGCAAGCAAGGACATTGTGACACTGTCTCTATCAACGTTCTTTCTGCTGATAGAAGGCTGGACTTTCACTGTTTTCCTACTTTACCTCTAGTGATGTATGGGCTCACTGTGTGTCCAGGAAGCCATTCCTTGCTGGCATCTTCACCTGAATTAGAAGAGGAACGGGATGCCTCCAGAGTCCTCAAGGGTGGGCCTGCATCCACTGGGGACAGGGTGTTTCTTTCCATCCCCTGATCTTTGGGCAACCTGAGGACACCAGGGTAGAATAGGAGGAAGAGGAACCACAGAGGCAACGTAAGCCACATCTGTACAGAGGCTCAGACAGTTTCCCCTTTGGCTTTGCCTTTCTGTGTCTCTTGAAGAAAACACTTGTTAAGGTGAATTGACATATAATCTACACCTATGTAAAGTGCACACTTTGCTAAGTTTGGGCCTGTGTAAACGCCCAGAAACCATCACCACAATCAAGTAATGAATATATTCATCACTCTCAAAAGTTTCCCCAAGCCCACAGTAGAATATAGACTACATACGATATGATTGCATTATAATGTAGAATGAGTCTATATAATCTATACTATATGATTCTATATAATGGAACGATATAGTATGTAGTATTCTATATTCTATAGTGGGCTTGGGGAAACTTTTGAAAGAGATGAATATATTCACCACTTGATCGTGGTGATGGTTTCATGGGCGTTTACACAGGCCCAAACTTACCAAAGTAAGTTTTTATTTTATTTTTATTTTTTAATTTTTATATAAATGGAATAATATAGTATTTAGTGTTTTAAAAATTATTATATAATTTACATACAATAAAATTCACTTGCTTTAAGTATATATGTTTGTAAGGACTCTCCAGAGAAATATAACCAATTATGTATGTATGTGTGTGTGTGTGTGTGTCCGTGTGTGTGTGTTTATGGAGAGAGAGAGAGAGGGAAGAAAATATTCAGTTTTGTATAGGAATTAGCTCACAAAATTCCGTGGTCTGAAATTTGTAGGGCAGTCCCACAGGCTGAAAATTCAGGCGGGATTTGATGTTACAGTCTTAAGACAGAATTTCTTTTCTTGGAGACCTCAGATTTTGCTCTGAAGACCTTTAACAGATTGAGTGAGGCCAACCCACATTATTGAGGGTCTTTTTACTGAAAGTTGTGTGCCACCATCACCCCAATCTAGTTTTAGAATGGTTCCATGACCCCAGGGCCTTAAACACTTTTCCCTTTGGATCTATCTTTCTATGTTTCTTTTATGCCATTAAGATCATCAATACAAAAGGAACTAGACATCTCTAGTCTAATTCTTCAACTCTTATAATCTCATTTTATTTTTTTCCTTTATTTCCTCTTAAAAGAAAGGGATACATGTACAGAACGTGCAGGTTTGTTACACAGGTACACACTGCCATGGTGGTTTGCTTTACCTATTGACTCATTCTCTAAGTTTCCTCATCTCACCCCCTACTCCCCAAAGGCCCTGGTGTGGGTTATTCCCCTCTCTGTGTCCATAAGGTCTCAGTGTTCAACTCCCATTTATGAGTGAGAACATGTAGTGTTTGTATTTCTGTTCCTGTGTTAGTTTACTGAGGATGAAGCATTATCCATGTCCCTGTGAAGGACATGATCTCATTTTTCATGGCTGCCTAGTGTTCCATGATGTATATGTGCTACATTTTCTTTAGTCTATCGTTGATGGGCATTTAGGTTGGTTCTATGTCTTTGCTATTATAAATAGTACTGCAATAAACATATGTGTGCATGTGTCTTTATAGCAGAATTGTTTATATTCCTTTGGGTGTATACCCCAGTAATGGGATTGCTGGGTCAAATGGTATTTCTGGTTGTAGATCCTTGAGGAATCACCATACTGTCTTCTACAGTGGTCAAGTTTATATTCCCACCAAGAGTGTAAAGCATTCCTATTTATCTACAGCCTCGCAAGCATCCGTTGATTCCTGACTTTTTAATAATTGTCATTCTTACTGGCATGAGATGGTATCTTCTTGTGGTTTTGATTTGGATTTCTCTGATGATCAGTGATGTGCTTTTTTCATATGTTTTTTGACCATGTAAATGTCTTCTTTTGAGAAGGGTTCGTATCCTTTGACCACTTTTTGATGGGGTTGTTTCTTTCTTGTAAATATGTTTAAGTTCATTATAAATTTGGACATTAGACCTTTGTCAGATGGGTAGATTGCAAAATTTTTCTCTCATTCTGTAGATTACCTATTCACTCTGACATTAGTTTCTTTTGCTGTGTGGAAGCTCTTTAGCTTAATTAGAATCCATTTATCCATTTTGACTTTTGTTGCATTTGCTTTTAACATTTTTGTCATGGAGTCTTTGCCCATGCCTGTGTCCTGAATGGTATTGCCTAGGTTTTTTTCTAGGTTTTTTATGGCTTTGGGTTTTATATTTAAGTCTTCAATCTATCTTGAGTTAATTTTTGTATAAGGTGTAAGGAAGGGGGTCCAATTTTAGTTTTCTGCATATGGTCAGCCAGTTTTCCCAGCATTATTTACTGGATAGGAAATCCTTTCCCCATTGATTGTTTTTGTCAGGTTTGTCAAAGATCAGATGGTTGTAGATGGGTGGTGTTATTTCTGAGGTCTCTGTTCTGCTCCATTGGTCTATATGTCTGTTTTAGTACCACTACCATGCTGTTTTGGTTACTGTAGACTTGTAGTATAGTTTGAAGTCAGATAGTATGATGCCTCCAGCTTTGTTCTTTTTGCTTAGAATTGTCTTGGCTATACAGGGTCTTCTTTGATTATATTTGAAATTTAAAATAGTTTTTTCTGATTCCTTGAAGAATACCAATGATAGTTTGATAGGAATAACATTGAATCTAAAAATCACTTTGGGCAGTATGGCCATTTTAATGAAATTGATCCTTCCTATACATGATGATGGAATGTTATTCCATTTGTTTGCGTCTTCTGTTACTTCCTTGTGCAGTGGTTTGTAGTTCTCCTTGAAGAGGTCCTTCACAGCCCTTCTTAGCTGTATTCCTCGGTATTTTATTCTCTTTCCAATGATTGTGAATATGAGTTCATTCATGGTTTGGCTCTCTGCTTGCCTATTGTTGGTATAAAGGAATGCTTATGATTTTTGCACATTGATGTTGTATTGTGAGACTTTGCTGAAGTTGCTTATTGGCTTAAGGAATTTTTGGGCTGAGATGATGGGGTTTGCTAAATATAAAGTCATTTCATCTGCAATCAGAGACAACTTGACTTCCTCTCTTCCTATTTGAATATCCTTTATTTCTTTCTCTTGCCTGATTGCCCTGACCAGAACTTCCAATACTATGTTGAATAGGAGTGGTGAGAGAGGGCATCCTTATCTTGTACTGGTTTTCAAAGGGAATGCTTCCAGCTTTTGCCTGTTCAATATGATATTGGCTGTGGTTTTGTCATAAACAGCTCTTATTATTTTGGAATATGTTCCATCAATACCTAGTTTATTGAGAGTTTTTAACATGAAGGGAGGCTAAATTTTGTCAAAGGCCTTTTCTGCACCTATTGAGATAATCATGTCATTTTTGTCTTCGGTTCTGTTTATGTCATGGATTACGTTTATTGCTTTGCATATGTTGAACCAGCCTTGTATCCCAGGGATGAAGCTGACTTAATTGTGGTAGATACGTTTTTTTGATGTGCTGCTGGATTTGGTTTGCTGGTATTTTATTGAGGATTTTTACGAAGATGTTTATCAGAGCTATTGGCCTAAAGTTTTCTTTTTTTTGTTGTGTATCTTCCTGGGTTTGGTATCAGGATGATTCTGGCTTCATAAAATGAGTTAGCATTGAAAAGAAGGGAGGAGTCCGTTCTTTTCAATTGTTTGGAATAGTTTCAGAAGGAGTGTTACCAGTTCCTCTTTGTATTTGTGGTAGAATTCAGCTGTGAATCTGTCGGGTCCTGAACTTTTTTTTGGTTGGTAGGCTATTAATTACTGTGTCAGTTTCAGATCTTGTTATTGTTCTATTCAGGGATTCAACGTCTTCCAGTTTAGTCTTGGTAGGGTGTATGCATCTAGAAATTTATTCATTTCTTCAAGATTTTCTAATTTATTTGTGTAGAGGTGTTCATAGTATCTCTGATGGTAGTTTGTATTTCTGTGGGGTCAGTGGTGATATCCTCATTATTTTTTATTTTTCTCTCTCTTCTTTTTTAGTCTAGCTAGTGGTCTATCTATTTTGCTAATTTTTTTAAGCTCCCTGATTTGTTGATTTTTTGGAGGGTTTTTATGTCTCTAACTCCTTCAATTCTTCTCTGATCTTATTTCTTGTTTTCTAGCTTTTGGATTAGTTTGATTTTGCCTCTGTAGCTCTTCTAATTATGATTTTAGGGTGTGGATTTGAGATCTTTGTAGTTTTCTGATGGAGGCATTCACTGTTACAAATTTCCCTCTTAACATTGCTTTAGTTGTGTCCCAGAGATTCTAGTACATTGTCTGTTTGTTCTCATTGGCTTCAAAGAAATTACTGATTTCTGCCTTTATTTCATTATTTACCCAGGAGTCATTGAGGAGCAGGTTGTTCAATTTCTATGAAATTGTATGCTTTTGAGTGAGTTTCTTAATCCTGACTTCTAATTTGATTGTGTTGTGGTCTAAGAAACTGTTTGTTATGATTTCAGCAGTTTTTTCATTTGCTGAGGAGTATTTTTACTTCCGATTATGTGATTGATTTTAGAATAAGTGCCGTATGGCACTGAGAATAATGTATATTCTGTTGCTTTGAAGTAGAGAATTTTGTAGATGTCTATTAGGTCTGCTTAATCCAGAGCTGAGTTCAAGTCCTGGATATCATTTTTAATTTTCTCTCGTTGATCTGTCTAGTACTGACAGCGGGGTGTTAAAGTATCCCACTATTATTGTGTGGGAGTCTAAGTCTCTTTGTAGGTCTCTAAGAACTTTTTTTGTGAATCTGGGTGCTCCTGTATTGGGTGCATATATATTTATAGTAGCTTTTCTTGTTGAATTGTTCCCTTTACCATTATGTAATGGCTGCCTTTTCTGGTTTAAAGTGTGTTTTGTCAGAGACTAGGTTGCAACCTTGCTTTTTTTGCTCTCCATTTGCTTGGTAAATTTTTCCCCATTCGTTTATTTTGAGCCTGTGTGTGTCTTTACACATAAGGTGGGTCTCCTCAATACAGCACACCAGTGGGTCTTGACTCCTTATCCAGTTTGCCCGTCCGTGTCTTAATTGGGAGCATTTAGGTCATTTACATTTAAGGTTAGTATTGTTATGTGTGAATTTGATCCTATTATCATGATACTGGTTGGTTATTTTGCACACTAGTTGATGCAGTTTCTTCATTGTGTAATTGATCTTTATATTTTGGTGTGTTTTTGCAGTGGCTGGTACCAGTATTTTCTTTTCATATTTAGTGCTTCTTTCAGGAGCTATTGCAGGGCAGGACTGGTAATGAAATCTCTCAGCATTTGCTTGTTTGGAAAGGATTTTATTTCTCCTTCGCTTATGAAGCTTAGTTTGGATGGATATGAAATTCTGGGTTGAAAATTATTATTTTTTTAAGAATGTTAAATATTGCCCCCCAATCTCTTTTGGCTTGTAGAGTTTCTGCTGAGAGGTCTGCTGTTAGTCTGATGGGCTTCCCTTTGCAGGTGACTTGGCTTTTCTTTCTGGCTGCCCTTATGAATTTTTCCTTTATTTTGACCTTGGAGAACCTAATGGGGTTATGTGTCTTTGGATTGATCTTCTTTTGGAGTATCTTAATGGTTTCTTTTTATTTCCTGAATTTGCATGTTGGCCTGTCTTGCTAGGCTGGGAAGTTCTCCTGGATAGTATCCTGCAGTGTGTTTTCTGGATTGTTTCCATTCTCCCTATCTCCTTTTGGTACTCCAGTCAATCGTAGGTTTGGTCTTTTTATGAAGTCCCATGTTTCTTGGAGGCTTTGTTTATTCCTTTTTATTCTTTTTTCTCTATTCTTGCCTGCATGTCTTATTTCAGTAAGATGGTCTTCAAACTCTGATATCCTTTCTTCTGCTTAGTTGATTGAGTTGTGGAAACTTGTGTATGCTTCATGAAGTTCTTGTGCTGTGTTTTTCAGTTCTCTTGGGTTGTTTTGTTCCTCTCTAAACTGGTTATTTTAGTTAGCAATTCCTCTAACCTTTCATCAAAGTTCTTCTTTGCATTGGGTTAGAACATGCTCCTTTAGCTCATTGTAGTTTTTTATTACCCATCTTCTGAAGCCTACTTCTGTCACATCCTCTGTCTTATCCTCTGTTTGGTTCTGTACCCTTGATGGAGAGATTTTGCAATCATCTGGAGGAAGAGAGACGCTCTGGCTTTTCGGGTTTTCAGTAGTTTTTCATTGATTCTTTCTCATCTTCATGAGTTTGTCTAGTTTTGGTCTTTGAGGCTGCTGAGCCTTGGATGTGGTTTTTGTGGGGGCCTTTTTGTTATTGTTGATGCTGCTGTTGTTGCCTTTTGCTTGTTTTTCTTTAAATAGGTCCCTCTTTTGTAAGGCTGCTACAGTTTGCTGGGAGTTCACTTCAGGCCCTGTTCACCCAATTCACCCCCATGCCTGGAGATGTCACTCACGAAGGCTGGAGAACAGCAAAAATGGGTGCCTCCTCCTTCATCTCAGACCTCTGACCTCGAGGGGCACCAATCTGATGCCAGTAGGATCACTCCTATATAGGGTGTTTGACAACCCCTGTTGGAGGGTCTCACTCACTTGAGTGGCATGGGGAGCAGGACCCATTTAATGAAGCACTTTGTTTCTTGATGTAGAGGGTGTGCTTCACAGGGGGGAACCCACTCATCTGGACTGCCTAGATTCCTCAGAACTACCAGGAGGAGAGGTTAAGTCTGCTAGTCTGCAGAGACTGTGGCCATCCTTTCCCCTAGGAGCTCAGGCCCAGGGAGTCCCGAATTCTGTCCTTGATCCTCTGGCTGGAGTTACTGGAAATCCTGCAGGGAAGCCCCACCCAATAAAGAAAGATGGGTCAGGGTTAGACCTGAAGAAACACTCAGGCCACAGACTGCCACAGCCAATGTGTTGGGCTGTGTGGACAAGTCTTGGGGCCAAGCTGTCCAGTCTCCTGGCTCCAGCAAGAGAAAAGTACAGCCTGGAGCTATAGAAATAGGTGCCGCCCTTTCCCTCACCCAAGGAGCTTAGCCTGTTAGGCAGTTGTGAGTCTCAGTGCTGGCTGCTGCCCCTCCCTCAAGGAGCTCAACCGGCTTAGACAGCAGGCAGCCATAGCCGGTGCTGGTTGCCCCTTGCTCGGGGAATTTGATAGCTTAACCAGATCCCAGCTGAGAGGCTGTAAGCATCTGTGCTTTCTGGGGTTGGGACGCTCGGCCCTGGTGGTGCAGGCTCACAAATGGGATCTTCGGATCTGTGGGTTGCACAGTTCCATGGCAGAAGCACGGTTTCCCTGGCTCCCTTGGCTGGCAGGAGGAGGTTCCCCTTCCCCGTGTGGCTGTCAGGTGTGCTGCTGGAGCACACTGTTCTTCCTTCTCTCCCTGGGTAATACCAGCCTCCTAGTCAATTCTGAAGAGAGAACATGGATACCTTGGTTACTGGTGAAGGATTCACACACTTATGTTTCTTTTTTCATGCCGGGCCTCCCAACCTTGCTTCTTCTAGTCGGCCATCTTGGCCCTGCCCCACCCTAATCTCATTTTCCTAAGACTTTTCCTTGATTGCCTACTGATGATTTATTACTTATCTATGTGGTAGAATTGAAAAACAATCACTTTCTAACAAGGTCTGAGTTCTTCATTTACATTTAAGAACATTGAATTCTACTGATGTGTGTTGAGCCCTTCTCTGTGTTACGTGTGTTCACGGGAGTCACCTCATTTTATTCTTACCCTCGCGAGATAAGGAGGAGTTGGTCCATTTTTGCAGAACAAGCAGTGGAGTCTCAGAGAGGCCAAGAGCTGACATAATCAAGAGTTCGACTGAGATTTGAAAGTAGCCCTTCTGATTCTAAGTCCTTCCTTTGCAGCCCAACTGCCTGCCTCAGACGTCAGCTACTGTATGTGCTCAAAAGAACCGGATACAGCATTGTATGCACATGACTAAGCCTTGCTGGGGGAAAGGATACCTTGTGAAGGTCTCTACTGCATGGATGTTGGCTCAACAGGCAGGCTGACCTGGCATTTCTACCCATGTTGAGACAGGACACCATAAAAAGGGCACTTCTTCAACATAGAAAGATAGATGCGAGGGAAAACACGTTCGAGGCCTTGGAATGATGGAGGTGTTCTAAAATTACGTTGGGATGGTGGTGGCACAACTTTAGTAAGTGGACTACAACTATTAAATTGTATACTCTGTGTTGGTTTGTGTGCCAACCTGGCTTGGCCCTTAGTAGTCATATAGTTTATGTCGTTTTCTTTGTTACCATTGCTGGAGTCATTGGTTTTTGGAAAACCAGGCGGGAACATGTTGGGGAAAGCATCCTTCCTAGGCCTATCCTCATCTTTCTCTTGCCGACACACTCTTCTAACAGGCAAAAGCAACCTGGTGCTTTCGTGAGGGACCTGCAGAACTTTGCCTGAGGCTTTGCACCTTCTTAGCTCCTTCCCACCTCCTCCAGCTGCTGCCTGTGCCACAAGTGCCTTCTCCTCTGTCACTGATGAACATCAAGATGCAGTTCCACTTTGTGCTGTTGTTTCCCATGGGTGGATGCCATCAGTCTCGTCTCCTGTGTTCTAATGAACCTATAGCCCGCGTCCAGCCCCAACATCAAAATATGTCCTACAGGTTAGAATTTTGGTGCCACTTCTGATTTTTCTTTGACTGTTCCTTCCTGTGCCCAGGTCTTCCCAGAATTCCTTAACTGAACTTTCTGTGATATGTAGTTCCATGTCACAGTGCACTGCCTTACTAGGAAACCTTTCTTCTGTTCTCTGTTGGAAGATCAAATCCATGCCATGCTCTCTCTTCATTTGATCTGTTCTTGTACTCTCTGACATTCTAACTTAAAACAGTAACAACGAGAACCAAGAATTAGGAAACAGTGTGGAAGCTATCCATGCAAATTAGCACAGGTTCACAAACTTGGGGTCCTTGGGCCATGATTCAACATATAAGAAAAATTTAGCCTGACACATAAGCATTTTCTTAGGCTGCTGGACAAGCTCTTCTCCCATCAACATGCCAATCCTGCCATGTCCAAAGAAGGGGTCAGTTTTGTAAAAGCCTTAAGATACAGGGAGAGATTTCTACTCAGTTTCCTTGCAGAGGCAGAGGTCAGTTTCCCAGAAGAGCTGGTTAATTTCTGTGCTCACCTCCTGCACACTCAGTGAATTCCAGGAAGTGATAGATTCTTGGGTCTCCACCCACACATACAGGTATAAGGACAATGGATAGAAGATCCAGTTGCTTTAAGTTCTTAAAAATAAGAAAATGAAGACACCACAGCATCACTTCATAGGTGATTTTTGTGCCTTTTGCCATAGAAATCTGTATGTCCTGGATTTTTCAGGACAACTCCAGTTTTAAGATATATTTATACTTGTCAAGTCATAAGTTCTTATTGTTGGCTTACAAAATATGATCACCTTGGTTACAGGTGAGCCTGTGCTATGTGAGGTCATTGTCATAACTAATTTTTCTTGGATGGCATCAAACATGACTGAGTTCTACCAAGCTGTATACTAAATGAGTCATATTATTGAGATGATACAGTGCAGTTACCAGGTGGTTCTGGTAATAATTAGAAACACATTTCTATATTTCATAGGATGAAGGAAAGGAAAACATCACCAGGAAAATGTTACATGTGGGGACAATTATTCAATAGGCCCTTGGCTGGGATTTGTGGATATGAACATAATTCAGAGGTAAAGTGAAATACTCGAATAATACATGGAGATTTCTTCTATTGGTGCAGAACTACAAAACACAGAAATCAACATTCAGCCAAGCCTTGAGTATTCAAGGAATGATGACCCAATTTGTTGATTACTAAGACTTTTCCTCCCTTTTCTCATTCTCATAGTTCAGTGATCCTCCAGTTTGAGTAATATATTTCAAAAATAAAAAATTGAGAATTAAGAAAAAATGTCTAAACCTTTAAAAGGCTATGGTGTTTCTTAAATTACTTGTAAATTATTTGGAATTGTATTAAAATTTAAACAGCTAAAATTTAAGGTTCAATTCATGTTTTATATATGCTTGTTTTAAAAAAAATAATTTACAAAGTAAAAACCATTAAAACCACAACATCAATAAGTTCAATATTAACAACATTAATTTACAGTGATAGATGATGTTTTGGTGAAAGTGTAATCTTCCCATATGATCAGGGGCAGAGGAGAACCAAATATTGGAAATCAGTGTTAGAGAGCCACAACTTCCAGCTCCTCCACTAGGCCGTAATACTTATTTCCCAGGGATCTGTGAACCCCAGCTTGGGGAACATTGCTTTTGCCATTTATGTAGAACTGATTTTCTTTCTCCATCCCTGTATTCTAAGATCTTCCAGGGAAAGGAGACAATAGGAAACCAAAATCCACCAGATACCCTTGCTGTTGCTAAAGGAAATTTAGGGTTATTTGTAGGTTTCTATTAGATAAACTTTTGACCTCCTTTCTGGTTTCTCATTGCCATGGCTATTAAAGCAAGGGTCCCCAGTCCCTGGGCCATGGACTTGTACCAGTAATGAGATCACACAGTTGGAAGTGAGCAGCAGGTGAGCGAGTAAAGCTTCTGTGTTTACAGCTACTACCACTGCTTGCATTACTGCCTGAGCTCCGTCTCCTGTGAGATCTGTGACGGCCTTAGAATCTCATAGGAGTGCGAACCCTATTGTGAACTGCACATGTGAGGGACCTAGGTTGGGTGCTCCTTATGAGAATCTAATGCCTAATGATCTATCCCTATCTCCCATCATCCCCAGAAGGGACCATCTAGTTTCAGGGAAACAAGCTCAGGGCTCCTACTGATTCTAAATTATGGTGAGTTGTATAATTATTTTATTATATATTATTAATCCATTGTAATAATAATAGAAATAAAGTGCACAATAAATGTAATGCATTTGAATCATCGAAAACCATTCCCCTCTTCTGGTCCGTGGAAGAATTGTCTTCCATGAAACTGGTCCCTGGTGCCAAAAAAATTAGAGATCACTGTGTTAGCACATTATCCATCTATTGCCTCTTCAGGGTTGCCTGACTACTGCACTGGACTGGCTATAGCACAGCAGGCAGGCACGTACCTTTTCCAGAGACTTGCACATTGATTTCTAAATGACAGGAACACATCCATTAGGCCTGCCTTACATTGTAAGTGGATCCACTTGAAGGGGCAGCCAACTCACGTATTGTGATGTAAATGGTGCTATTCCGCACTCAGCACTTTCATCTTCTAAGTGTTTCACAAACACTGGCTAATTAATAGTCCTCTTTTCTCTGCTGCCAGGGAGGAGTTGGAAGGAAAGAGTGATGGGTGGCTTTCCAGATAAACACATGTAAATTTTTATCCCAGGCTAAGAGGAAAGAGACATACATATAGAGCCGAACACTTACTGTGTCTGCCACTATGACATTCATTCTTGTATTTAAACCTCACAACAATCTTGGCAGGCAAAGAATCTTGGCATAAAGGTCTTCTTATCACCATTTTTACAGATGGTGAAATTGCAGCTTGTAAAAATAATTATAGTGAGGGATGGAGGTAGGATTCGAACTCATGTTTGCTAGTTTCCAGTGCTCACACTCATTCTGCTACTCCACAGCGCAAAGAGTGGAAGTTTAGCATTTCCACAATATTAGTCATTATTATCAACAAGTATTATTAATATTTAATCGCCATTTTTCAAATTTATGTAGCCCTAATTTTTGAGACACTTAGAGTTCTAAGTAACGAATTTGCTCTTTCTTAGTTCAAAAGTGGTAATATTTGGATTTTGTATTAGAAGTCATTTTGGTCTCATTCCTATAAAAGCAATGTTTCATGCGTTTAAACTTTTGGACTTGTGAAAATCTGGGACTGAAACAATGCTTGCTTTGTCCTCAAAAGTCATAGCCATGACACACCAGATGTTCTAGTCTCTGATAAAAAATTCCTGTTAACTTTTAATGGAAGAGAATGGACTGCTGGTTAGGACACATCCTTTACTCATTTTTTTTCTTATTGTCACTTATAAAGATGTGGGACTATAGTTTCTTCTGGCTGTACCACTCACTTCCAAGCACATTGAGTGCTTCAGAACTATTTCCTGGGTATGGGGCCCATTGTTCTAACCTAATTTTTACTGTTAGATCAAAGGATATCCATGGCCAAATAACGCCCTATTGCTAGTCACTTTTTTGTCCACAAATGAACTGGAGTGAAACCAGTATCTGGACTGCTTTCCTTTTTAGCACCCATCAGATAAGCAGCTGGGGCTACTGAGAGGAAGATGTTAACTGACCCTCAAGGCAGGCCCAGGTGCTAAAGACCTGCCCTTTCAAAGATGATAAACTCGAGAATGCCGTGTCACTGCCTGGTCCATTTCTGTACTAGTACTGGCAGGTGGGAAAGCTGGGATCCAAATCCAAGTCTGGGTCTCCAAAAGCCCATGTTGAAGCTGTTCTTGTTGCTGAAATTGCAGAACCTCTATCACATATAGGTATTTTGCATATTGAACAAATTGTTAATTTTTTGTTGTGTGCCTGTTTTTGTCAGATATTATACTATGCTAGGTGCTAGGAATATAGTACTGAAGGAAACAGCCAGATAAATAAATTCAACCTTCATTGAGCTTACATTCTCTAAAGTACATGTATTTTCAAATTTAATCCTTATAATTATTTGTGTGTTTGCATGTAGTTATATGTATACACACATATGCATGTATCTATATATGAATATATGCATGTGTAGTTCTTGTCCTTGTTTTACACTTAAGAAGAATGCAGTGATTTATTCAAGATTGCTTGGTTAAAAATTGTAGAACTTGAATTTGAATCCAGATCTCTGCATCCTGGATATTTCCACGTTATTACACTGTCTTCTGTTCATAAAATGAATGGAAAATGAGATTTTGCTGTAAAAGGTGGACTCAGCTCTAGGGAAATAACCAAAAAACCATCTCCTTCAATACTCCCAAGGGTGTGGCAGTTTGTGTGCCCGTCCAACAGATTTCTAAGAGTCAGACAATGAATTCCTTTCTGTGTATTATTCATCATAATAAACTTCAGCTGGATGATCACTTTTATTTGTTATTTGAAAAATTGCCTGTGTTTTATTATTTATTTTTGGCAGGGTGCAATGGAGAAAGTGAAAAGTATAGCCATCGGGCTGGACCGCAGAGCTGGTTGTCAAGGGTAATCTACAAGATCAGAGGTAAGCTGATATGCAATGGTAGAATGGCATTCACGGTACTATGTAGTTCTCCCTTTTCCTCGAATTACTGTGGTGCAATGCAGAGAGTGTGAGGACATCCAGACTAAAGTGCTATTCTAAGACTTTTCCACCAATTCCCTCTCAGAATCACTCCAAATAGAGAAATGAGAAAGTCATGAATTTCTTTTTTGTTGAGACTAGGAAAACAGGTTACCCCAAATCACAGTGTGTGAGAAAGGGGTGGCAATGGCTGTGAAAATCAAACAGGAACTTGGAGAGTGAGAAAGGCTGCTTCAGCTGCTAACGTCAGACAAATCTGGGGGGACACAGTAGGATTATCCTGAAGGCCCAAACCAGCAGCCTCTTGTTTGTAACCACTGGGAAGACATGTAGTCTGACTGCTTATGTATCTCTGGACCCCATCTGGCAGAGAGATGAAGCTCAATAGGGAGAAGTGAATGAGGAAGTCACCCAAACACACCATAGATGTAAGAAGCAGCTGGTTGGTAAGAAAGAGTGGTCTGGTGGGAATGATGGCTCACACCTATAATCCCAGCACTTTGGGAGGCTGAGGAGGGAGGATCACTTGAGGCCAGGAGTTCAAGACCAGCCTGGCCAACATGGCCAACCCTGTCCCTATTAAAAAATGCAAAAATTAGGTGTGGTGGTGTATGCCTGTAATCTCAGGTACCTGGGAGGCTGAAGCATGAGAATTGCTTGAACCCAGGAGGTGGAGGTTGTAGTGAGCCGAGATTATACCACTGCACTCCAGCCTGGGTGACAGAATGAGACTCCAACTCAAAAAAAAACAAAAAAATGTCAATCTCTCTTTATCTGTCTCTCACACACATACACACACGCACGTGCACACATAAGAATTCTGAAATAAAAATTCCTGTTATCCTAATACATAGGTAGCCCTGACCCTCCCCTCCTGCTCCCCAACTTCTGGCAAATAGCTGGTCCAGGAAAAATTCACTTCAATCAAAGATAAATACTATAAAAAAGGTGTATCAGAATATGATATATATACATATACTATGAAGGAGGGGGGAAGGAAACAAAAGGAAAACAACTGATAGTTGATGGACAGTCACCAGAAAGAAAAAAGTTGTCACGGAGCTGGTGGTAAGTCTCATCAAGCTCATTGCCTTAACAGTCATTTTAAAAACCAGTTTTTCTATGAAACACTAGCTCAAGGCAGAGATGCAGTAGTTTCATGAAAACGGGCAACACAATAAAAACGATGAAATATAACCTGCCACAACTCGTGAAACTAGTGAAAGAAAAAAGCCGCTGAGATATTAGAAGGAACGCAAAGGCAGACAAGAGTGAGAAAGGCACGCACACAGTAGGTACTCACAGAGGATGAGATGGACACAAAGGATGGAGACTAGAGAGCCAACGTAAGCATCACTTGGCTCTTTAGAAAAAACAGAAAGGACCAGAAGGACCAGAATGAAGGAACAGAGAACATATTTTAACATCATAATTCAAAAAAAGTTTTCAGAAATGAAAGACGAGTTGAATCTACACATTGAAAGAACACTGGGAAAAAATGACACAGGACAATCAACATCCAGATATATCCTGGTGAAGTGACTGGCTTCCCTTAGAAAGCCTCTGGGGCTGGCAGACAAAAAGATCAAGTCACTTGTGTGTAGAGAGACCATGAGCTAGTCCCAGTTTGCTTCTGTTTTCCAGCCATCATTATGTATTGTGTTCCCCCTCACTCTCAAAAGTGTCATGACTTACACAAAAAAATTAGAGGATTGCCTTGCTTAAATAAGGAAAATAATAGAGGGGGAGTAAGGCATGGCTTCAGAGAGCTCCACAGCAACATAGCAAATAGATAAATAAACAAAAACTCCTATGAATCCTCAAAGTTTAAACACCCTGATTTATATTTACTACTTAACCAAATAGCCATTCAGATGGAAATCTCTTTTTGGTGTTCATGAACCAAGGAGCGTAATTCTCCTAAGTCCTTCTTGAATAAACTGCTAGAAAACAGCCTTCAGCAAACCAAGAAGGAAGAAGAGGATGTGCAGCAGGTGTGCCCCAATTTAAAACCATTTCTTTCCATCCCTTCCAAAATGTCCCCCCTTGGTACTCCCTACTTCAGTTAAGGATATCTCAAAATCTGATTGTTTAACTGGCAAACTGGGAGTTGTCCTAGTCACCCCATTCTCCTCATTCCAACATCTCACTAGTCGATAACTCCTGTCAAACTGTAAGGCGTTCTCTCAGATCTTTACTCTGCTTTCCATCTCTGTATTCATGCCTTAGTTCAGATATGAGTCATTTACGTCTAGACTATTGCAATAGTATCTGAGCTGCAGGAGCAATTTTAAAACATTGCACAACTGGTACCCCACAGGTGCTGAGCATTTAGAAAGGACACCAGTCGTAAACAATGGCCAGGACACTGGTGTTCATCGGCTGTCTTTGGCCCTTGCCTAATTGAACTCCTTGCCTCCAATATCTACAATCTCCAGTCCATCACCCACATTGTAGTTATTATGATTTATCTAAAGCCTAAAGTTGACCATGTCACTCCTTAAGTTTCTTTACTAGAGTTCCTTTCCATTACCTGCAGTATTGTTCAACATATGAAGTCTAAACTCTTTGGCATTGTGAATAAAGTCTTTTAGGACATGGTCCCCACCGAATTCTTAAAGTTGAAAATCTTACCAGTTTCACATTCAGTACTCAACAACCACTCTGGACTTGTTGCCATTTGGTAAATGCACCAAAGACTCTTTGAGAGTCAAGTGTGTGGTTGACATTGTCCTACCTGGAACAGGAATGGAACCTACATTTATTTCCCTAAAAGGTCCAGATTCTGATTTCAGAATCACATCCAAGTGAGAGAATCCACATGGGATAAGTTCCAGGGCCGAGCAACCTGCCCAACAGGCAACCAGCCAGAGGTCGCTTCCTCCTCGTTTTCTTCCCATTTTGAGTTTTCCCTGTTTGTTAAACAACCAGCCATGTTACGTTATAGACACACTTCATAATTCTTTTGATTAGTTGACAGACAAGAGAGTCCCTAAGGAGTGGGTTCTGCCAGTGATGCCATTTCCTGTTGTTTGTAACAGATCAGCGGCCTCTCCCACCTGACAAGGCAGGGCTGCCTCAGGGAGTCTGAACTGAGTCCACTGGTTCCCTCATCCAACAAGCATGTATTGAAAACCTCAGTCACATATGGGGTTCAGACTGATGGGGTCCCTGTCCTTATGAGCTTTCTGTCTAAAGTGGAGGAAGACAGCCAGCAGGAAACGAATGTAAAGTGTGGCAAGGAAGGAAACAGTTTAGTTATGGAGAATAAGCAGGGGTGTCTGCGTCGCAGGAGGTCACCAGAGGCCTCCCTGAGTAGGTGATATATAAACTGAGGCCTGAAGGCTGAGAAGGCAACAGCCATGCAGAGAACGAAGGGAAGAACGTCCTACTAGGCAGAGAGCTAGTTTGCACTGAACAAAGCAAAAATGCAGTGGCTTTCTCAGTTCAGTGTTTAGAAATAGCATTGCATCCACTTATGTGAGGAGGGCAAACCGTGTGACTTGAAGATATCTGTAACCTCCTAGAAAGAAATTAGATAATCCAATTTTAAGTATGCTTGTGAATGGAAAAATCACATGTAGGATCCAGTTCTCCTAAGTGTGCTTTGTAAATTTCCCTTTGCATGTCTTTATGTTGTCCTTCCCATGTGGAGTGCTCGCTGCTAACCTCCTCTACCGCAAAATTCCTCTACTGCAAAATTCCTGCTGCTCTTTGGAGGCCTGGTCCAGCCCTGCCTCCCGTGATGAAACCCTCTCTGACGGCTCCAACCTTCTGTGCTGGGTGTCTTCTCTGAGCCTCTGCACCCTCCTTATCTTCCTAAGTGAGCTATTGCCTATGTATTATTTTCTTCCATGGATACACATCTCACTCGTTTCCTATGATTTAAGAAGAGAAGTCAAGTCTTTGTGTCCTAGCCTGCGATTCTTCACCCAGTGTCTGATGGCTCAAGTTATAACATATGTTCAACAAGCAATTTCAAATCAGAGGAGACTGCCCACCTACCTCAGGAATTCTATACAGCCAAAATCCAACAGAGCAAATAGGATCCTTTCAGTTTTGAGGTTTTTTAACGAATGAATTTGAACAGATGGATATATAGATGAATAGATACAGAAAAACGAACAAAAGTCATACTCTTTCCTTTAAGGGAGTAACTTACTACACAATCCATGTAAACAAAATCTATAGTAAGATTTCCTCAAATAGAACTGAGGGACCAGTGTTATGAGAAAATTCCCAACGTTAAGAACAAATCCCAAACTACCACTCCAAAAATAAAAATAAAAAGCAAAGGTCCACTCATTTTTACAGTACAAAAATTTTATTTTTTTTCGTTAGGATAATTTAAAGTTTAAAACTGAAGTAGACATATTCATTTTACAAACAAGATACTCTTTAAGTAAGACCATTAAAAACAGTAAACAAAAAAGCTGTCTTTACAAAAAGCTCTGTGCATAGCAACTTTATACCGTATATAACTGACAAAGCAAAACAATAAAATGAAACTGTACAGTTTGAAAATGCG
Organism: Cacajao melanocephalus; assembly: GCA_963573385.1. Taxonomy (NCBI): domain Eukaryota; kingdom Metazoa; phylum Chordata; class Mammalia; order Primates; family Pitheciidae; genus Cacajao; species Cacajao melanocephalus. The sequence continues at coordinate 19,685 of CAUYLG010076028.1, read as the reverse complement.
ACTTCACTGTACAAAAAGGTAGAGAAGTTAATGGTTTTTAAACCATGCATATTGAAATGTGCAAAGAAAAACTGAGAAGAATTACAATGCTATAACAAAAGAATGAGATAATGAAGTAAATTGTCCCTTTAAATGAAAAAAGAAATCTTACACAGCTCCTCTTACAAACACAGGATAGAGTTTGTAGTTACCTATAGAAATACTCATATTCCAAGTGGCACAAAAAATAACCTGGGGAATGACTGAATAGCAGTGACTAATGAGGACAGGATAGCTTTGTTTTTAATTTATTAGTACACTAAAAATAATCCTTACACACATTTGTACAATTAAATAGGTCTGTTGCTGCCAGGGTTCTAGCTGAATGGTCAAAGATGTCTGGTATTTAGTTACACGCATTTTTCGGTGTAAAGCTACCAACAAATTCTACAATCATTTTGAAGACAGTACTGCACTCATCTTCATGCAAGAGGAAAATTCACAGGTTCTAAAAGCAATGCTACTGAAAAAAAACATTTCCTTATGTTGGATTGGCTCAAATCCAGGGCTAAACATGCTTAATTTTGTTCTGCCTTCACTTTTGGAAGGTAACGTTCGTATTCCACACATTCTTCCCCTTCCATCAATCAGTCTCACTGGGGAACGTTTTCTCTTATGTTTCTGTGTATTTTGGCGCTTCCAGCCCTGACTATGAGGGACTGTCAGCAGTAGTTATAAGCATGCCAGGTTTCTAAAACCTTGGATTCTTATGTGCATAGAAATAATATAAGTCATACTGGGTAATTCCAGAATGGATTAAAGGCAAATAAGACAGTTGGGGCTGGATAGGTGTGGGGCTGCATTTGTGGGTCAAAGAGAGGGTATGCAGAATTAATGAAGTTATCTAAAATTGGCTCAGATGCACTCATGATGTTTTTCCGTGAGTGCTGCGTCTATCTCTAATGCTGAAATCCCAACCAAGAACCCCAAACTAAGTCTGTGTATAAACTCTACCGTGGTGCTAATGAGTCAGGAGAACCCCAATGTGGAAACAAGTGACATCCTCATTGGCAATCCAAATATGCCTGGATATGTCTCTAGGATCACATAGGCTTTCAAGAATCAACCACTGTTAGCAGCTAAGGCCAGGTTCTTCCTCCCTAAGAGCTACTCAGAGAACAATGAAGAGCCCAACAAAGGGCTGGGTAACTGCACTGCATAGAACACAGATGCCCCTAATCTCTGGATCTCCCACGAATCTGGTCTTCCCTTTCTTTCAGCAAAAGAAGAGGGGATTAGGGCTTTTAATATCCCTCTCCCACACTCCATCTCATTCTTGACTAGAAACAATGACGAGTGGGATAGCTATGTTTCTTAAGAGAGTTTAATGCCATGAAAGAGGAAATTTACAGAGAGAGGAAAAGACTTGGATGTTCTGAGACTGACTCTTAAGAGTCCATGAAACAGAGTTATCTTCTCCAAGTCCTGTTGATGAAGTTCTATGGGGCTATGTACATCTCTACTGAATCAGGCACCCAAGGAGGAGGGAGTGGTGGGGTTCTGGTGAGGAACAATTCCCAAAGGGTCCCTTAGTTAAGAAAAGTCTGTGATTTTGGCTCTGCTAGAAGGTGAGATGCTTCTTTCCTTGGGATGGTGAAAGCCTGAGACACACTCAAACATGGGAATTATCTGGACTGCTCAGGGGAGAATGTTAAAAGCTAATAAGAATTTAAAAAAATATTCACAAAGCCTGTGGACTATTTAGAAATCAGAGCTGGGAATGAATTGATGGGTTAGAGTATTTTTGCATGTGCTAGACTCACTGTTTCTTCATTAGGTTGTTCTGTGGGAATCTACATGTTCTTGCCCTTGGGTCAATAAAATGATGAAAAAGGGGAGTTGCAGGACAGGGGATAAGAATCTAGTAAGTAACTGCAGTAATAATCACACACCTTTAAAACTTGGTACTACATGTTTGCATCATTTTCATTTTACATCAGGAAGAGAAATTCCTCTCTCTTCCAAAAAAAAAAAAAAAAAAAGGTCTTAATTTCTACCTCTACTTACAATAAGTTACACGTTTATTTATTTAAATAATTGTAAAACATTTTAAAATTTTTCCCTTTTTTTGTTCATTTTCTGTTTAAAGAGATTAAGCTATAATCAAACACACATACATTTCATCATTCGATTCAGGTTTCGTTTTAAGAAAGTCTTCCATGCTGGTACCCTGTTTTGTTCAATTTTTTTCCTGCATAAACTAAATTGGTATCTGAAAGGCTTCATAGAAAATAGAAACTTTGAACTTTTTTTTCCTACAAAGAAAAACAAATAGTATCCAAAATATTAAGCATTAATTGTTTGCCAATTTTTTTCTTAAATATTTTACAAACATAGGAAGGTTGTTTTCATAATGTTCATAACAAAGAATTGCATTTCTGCTTTTAGCACTGACTACGTCAATGACATGTTTTGTCCTTGTCCCCAGGAGGGTCCGTTTGTGTAGCCACCATTAGAGCTTTAGGAGGACGTGGGACCAAGTAAGATGCCGGCTCCTTGCAGATCCAAGTGTTCGTGTGGGGCACCACTCCCCACTTCAAAGAGCTCATACTGCTTTCTTCATTATTGGTCCATCAGAGTAAGTAGTTTTGTGCTATAAGAAAGCAGTTCTTCTTCTTTACATCGGGGGTACAACAAGTCCGGTCATGGCTGCAAGGAAAGAGTGGCACAGGAATGAGATGTGGTGACTTTTTATGTTCAAGGCTATGACACAGAGTGAGGGGGATGGGATGGGAATGATTGATAGAGTCTGATGCCATCCAGGAAGACGGTGCCCTCAGCTGATATGAGGACCAGTTCTCCAGGTTTGGTCTAGCAGACAACCCATTAAAGGCACTGAAGCCTTATGGAATCACGAAGTACCAGGAAACCTTATTGAAGTTTTGCCTGGGATGCCACGAGTTACATTTTGTTTTATATTAGTGGGTTGTATAAATGAGATAACAGATGTAAACATGTAAACTAAACTGTAATATATGCATGATATATTTTTTTTATTTGACTAAAATAATTACCAGATTATACTGCTCCAAATCACTTAGTTGGAACAGGAAAGGAAATTCCACGTGCCCAGCCTGTTGATATACCAGGGCATCAGTTATAACAAATCAGGATTTTTATCCACCCTACACTTCTTTGGTGAGTGCTTTTTTTTTTTTTAATTAGCTCGTCTTCCTTTGGTGCTTACTGCTGATGTGTGATGCTTGTTGCTAATGAATGCTGATAACTGCAATAGAAGACATCATTTAGTTTCTCAATTCCCACTCTTTTTTATTTTTAGGTGGAACCTTGCTCTGTGACCCAGGCTGGAGTTCAGTGGCGCCATCTTAGCTCACTGCAACCTTCTGGGTTCAAGCGATTCTCCTGCCTTTACTTGCTGAGTAGCTGGGACTGCAGGTGCATGCCACCATGCCTGGCTAATTTTTATATTTTTAGTAGAGATGGGGTTTCCCCATGTTGGCCAGGCTTCTCTTGAACTCCTGGCCTCAGGTGATCCACCCACTTCAGCCTCCCAAAATGTTGGTATTACAGGTGTGAGCCACTGCTCCCAGCCCCCAGTTCCCACTCTTCATCACCATATATGAATGCAGTAATCCAATTATTTCTCCCTCCATTGAGTCAAGAGGATTTGGACAATGCCCTTCTGGGTGGAATCATTTCTAAGGGTTTCCCTAGGTATGTCAAATAAAGCAGCACCAGCACAATGTGGAAAAATCCCACAGCAAAATATATTCCTCTGACTTCAGCTTTCAGAACATGAGCCCGTGGGATTTTCATGTTCTTGGAAAATGGCAGAATAGTTTCCTTGCATCAGAATCTTTAAAGTCATATCTAGCATTTGATTCTTTCTTTGCATTTTATTATCTACATTGCATCGAAGGAATTATTCAATGTAATAGAAGCATTTTGCTGAGCGTTGCTTACTAAGCTTCCAAGCAAATGGCTGAAATTCTGTGTTTCTCAACCCTTCCGTCTCTCTCTTCTCTCTCACACTCTGCCTCTTTTTGTCCACATCACCTAGTCCTCTCGGGCAACATTGTCAGCCATCTCTTTCTCTGCCCATACAGCATTTATTGAATGTTTGTGAGATCTGGATTAAGGTCTTACACAGCTAGCAAAGCCTTAATTATTTTTGCCTGTATTACTATATATTGAATCAATGTAACTTTTCAATAAAGGCAGTTCAATTCTGGACACTCCCTGATGATTTAGAGATACAGCAACCCTAGTAATTATTATCCCAGAGTGTAGAAGGTTTTTTCTTTTTTTTTTTTTTCTTGGAGGGAGCTGGAAAATGAATCAGACACATAGTATGTAATATTATCTCAACAATCTATGCTCATCAACTGGAAGTGCCTGATAAATGAGGTAGAAGGTGGAACAATGAATGCTATATGGAGAGCTCTCTGGCAGTGGATTTCTGATTCACATTCTGAACTTCAATTTGTCTATTATTATATTTAAAACTCCTCCTGGTCGGGCATGGTGGCTCATGCCTATAATCCCAGCACTTTAGGAGGCTGAGGCGAGAGGATCGCTTGAGCCCAGAAGTTCAAGACCAGCCTGGGCAACATGGCGAAAACCCATCTCTCTGAAAAATACAAAACTTTTAGTCAGGCATGGTAGTACATGCCTATAGTCCCAGCTACTGGGGAGGCTGAGGTGGAACCATCTCTTATTGAGCCCAGGAGGTCAAGGCTGCAGTGAGCCATGATAGTACCACTGTACTACAATGTGAGTGACAGAGTGAGACTGTATCTCAAAAAGAAGAAAAATCCTCACCCCATTCCTTTTTCTGGGTGCTCAGAGAGACACAAAAAGGGCTTACGGAACAGCAGAGATGCTCAAGGAACAAGATCCCCTATATATCCCTTCCTCCTAGTCCCACATCCAGACTGGGTAGGCTTGAGCTCTGCTAGGTGGGGACTCACTCTGACTTTTTGCTTGTAGAAACCATAGCCAACAGACAGAAAGCAATAATCTCTCTCTCTTTGAACCAAGTGGAAAGTAGCTATGGGTGTAGAGTAAAGAGAAGAATTTCACTATCATAGTGCTGGAGACACAGTGGGCTGCCAAAGCACAGGCTGCGGAGTCCAGATGTCTGGGTTCAAGTCATCAGATACTTCCTGTGTGGCCTTGGGTGAACCACTTAACTAGGAATGATGACAATGGCATGAGTTGAAGGAGATACTTCTTGTAAGGCACTCAGTTCGGCCCCCTGCCTGTAGTGCTCAGGATAGTAAGCAAGCCTCAGAAAGCCACACATGCCTTTGCAGAAAATGCTGTCTAGAGAAGGGCCCCTCCTCAGCCTGTGATCACCCAGGCACTCAGCCCACATTTTCATCCTCCCACTGTCTTTCTCTAAAGAGATGGAGCTCCCTGTCCAGCAGGACTCTGAGAGCCCAGGATTTTTTTTGTTCAGTGACTGTGCATTAAATGGCAGCTTGGTTTCTTCCCTCTCTCTATTCCAGGGAACTTCGCAATGCTGGACATTGAGCTTCCATGTACCTGGTCCAAAACGAGGAAGAGCAGAAGGTACGATCTCTGAGGACATCTTTTGTCAACCCATGCCTCCTTTTCCAGGCTGTGGGAAATACCTGTTATCTTGCGTAGACTTTCACATAAATTAAGTCTGTAACAACCTTTGAGGATAGCTATTGATTTTCTATTTAACAGAGTGGGAAAATGAGGCTCAGAGAGGATAATGGCATACACAGATTCACACGGCCCAGAAAGAGCTGAACTAGAACTCAGCACATGACTGGTGACGTCATGGCCAGCACTCTTCCAGTGGCTAATACCTTTACGGTTGTCCTCAGGATTCTCTCTTATTTCTCCACACATCACTTAATATTTTCATAGTTTTTTTTACAATTTATTTTTAGGCTACTGCCCTAAATTGACAGGTGTTTTTATTTCTCTGCTCCCACACCTCCTCCAAAAATTTTGTCATTTAAAAAGACTACATAGGGGGTGTAGTGTATACTGCACAGGTAACTGGTGCACCAAAATCTCAAAAATCACCACTAAAGAAATTATCCATGTCATCAAAAACCACCTGTACCCCCCAAAATTAACTGAAATTTTCTTAAAAAAAAAACCCCTAAACTATATAAATTTTTTTTTCATCTTTTAGATATGGGGTCTTGATGTGTTGCACAAGTTAGGCTCAAGCGATCCTCCTGCCTCAGCCTCCCAAGTATCTGTGACCATAGTTGTGTGCCACCACACCTGGCCCCTTTTAAAGGTTCAAATCACCAGAGGAATGTGGAGGGAACTGAAGGATTCAAATGAGGTTTGGAACCTTGCAGTGACTCCAGAAATGAAGCTCCAGCCTGTGCCTACATGCAACTAACCACATCATTGCTCCAATAAACCTATCAGGAGCATGCTGCTCAGCCCAAGCATCCTGACGGGTGGTGACCAAAAGTTTGGGTAGCTGGGGACCCTGGAGAGGGTCTTCTGGCTGTTTCTGCTGCAGCTTCCCTCAGAGGGAACCTAAGACCAAGCAAGGTTTTCTTCCAGCTCTTTCGGCTGATTGATTCAAACCTGACTTCAGTAACACCACAGGAGCCTTGTGCATGCAGGAAGAGGTGGGTGGGGATGACAGGCCCTGGGAGTCTGTACAAAACTTGTCCTGGCCACCCGGTAGGCTGAGAGCCAGGCAAAATAGACGGAGAAGATCTGAGACAACCAGCTCCACCTCCCTGCGAGAGAGGAGGTGGGGAAGGGGTGACAAGTGGAAGTCAAGTATGCTTTTTTCCTTTAAGTGAACCTGAACATATCTGCTAAGTGGCCGGGAAGGAGTAAAGGGCTGCATCCATCCTGTCTTCCTCCCATCCAGTGCAGAGGAAAGCCTGCACCCCTCCTTGGTCTGTCTCAATCTGCATTTTGCCAGTAAGACTAGTTGGGCCTCCACTCAGTTTAAGATTCATGAATAAAACCAGAGGACTTAAAAAGAGGAAGGATCAACACTGAAGAGGTTGGAAAGTACGGTAAATATTCAGCAATCATTTTCATTTCCCCATCTGGAGATGAAGGCATCATGGAAAAAGCTCTGGGCACATCCCCTAAGAATGGGATGGAAACCACTGGTCTTTGACGAAAGACGGAGCAGGTGGAGACACTTAGATACAGGCTCAGTCTGTTTCTCTATGAATTAGACATCTGGGTGAAAATCCCTGCCAAAAAAATCCATCAGATTTCCAGATGTTTCCAACTACCCACACATTGGGTGGCATATAGACCCAGCTGCTTTGTCTAGTTAGTTAGAAGGAAAAGAATTGTCAGCAATGTTTCTGAGTGCTGGGTTTTCCTTTCTGGTTTTGACAGTTTGTCGTGTCACTTGACTTCCAGAACACACCATCATCTCCAATATTGGGATAGCTCAGGAACCTAAGGTACCTCCCAGAGCTCTGCTCAGCCACAAGAGGAGAATGACCTCTCACAAGTGTCCCAGAATAATTAGGAACCTACACTCTACCATCAAACCACCAGGCAGATGCCATCCCAAGGACAGCGCAGCCCATCCAAGGTTCCCTATGAAGCACTGCTGATCTCACAGGTTTTGATCCATGAGGGATTAACGAGATCTCTCCCCTTTTTAGTCTGACCCAATGCTGCTTGTTGTAAACGTTTTTGTGTCAAGACATGAGGGGAGCAGCCTAAAAGTAAAGCGGGTTGCCAGTGAGCCCCGGTCCTCAGCAGTTTCCAATTGGCTCTTTTGTTTTCAGCTGCCCCCCATCCACGATGAGATGATTTGATTCTCATATACTCAACACATTTGTGTCATGCCATGTTATATTTTAGAACATTGCTCAAAAATGGGTTTGATGGATGACATTGATTTTTGTTCTTAGAAACTGTGTCTTTTCCTCTTTTTTCTCTACTCTCCACAACCCCCTACGCAGGCACCTGCTATCAATTTGACTTGCATGTAACTAGAATTCTCAGAACATGTTGGTTGCTCCTGCTGGCTCCTGTCCACGTGTGTGAAGAGGACCTGCAGGCACTGTGACAGTAAGCAGAAAGCACCACATGGCATCCTGCGGGGTGACTGGGCATTTTCTGAGAGAGCGGAATGGCTTTGTGGACAGCATAGGGCTGGGAAGTCCAGACACTCCTCAGTTGTATGTATGCCTCTACCGTGGTTAATTCCATGACCTGCAGAGTTTGCTGATGTCTGTTTTCCCCCATCTTGCTTTGTGTTATTATTTTTCGAGATGGAGTTTTGCTCTTGTTGTCCAGGCTGGAATGCAATGGCGTAATCTCCACTCCCTGCAACTTCCACCTCCCAGGTTCAAGTGATTCTCCTGCCTCAGCCTCCTGACTAGCTGGGATTACAGCACCCACAGCCACACTCAGCTGATTTTTGTATTTTTAGTAGACATGGGGTTTTCCCCATGCTGGCCAGGCTGGTTTTGAACTCCCAACCTTCAAGTGATCCATCAGCCTTGGCCTTCCAAAGTGCTGGGATTACAGGCGTGAGCCACCACACCTGGCCCCATCTTGCTTTTAGATGGGTCCCTTGCCTGGCTGTATGAGTCATTCATGTCCCATGATGAGAAGAGTAAAGCATCTCTTTGGAAGTAAATGGCTGGAGCTCCTACTTTGCCAACATTAAGGTACACTGTGTCATGTGTCTCCCCAAAGTAGAACCCTCACCTACCTCTGAATCCATTTCCATTGCCACTGGAGCAGGCAGGTGAAGGGGAGCCTTGGGGCCTGATGACAGGGGCAAAGGCACTCTTCTGTTTGACAGCAGGAAAAACTGAAGAGGAAAATGGGAGGATGGAGGATGTGCTGGAAGATCCAACGGTGGGACTCGATGACATGACTAGAAAGCAAACACACGATCCTCGTTTAGAAATTAAGATCTTCCTTCAGTTCATACATTTGGCATACATTTATTGAGAAATTGTTAATTTACAGGCATTGTTCCAGATTGCAGGGATTAAAAAAAAAAGTTGAATGTGACAACATTCCTACCCTGTCCAGTGGGAGGAATAGACACATAAAACAACTCATGTGGTAATGATCCTATTAGAGGAAGGTACCCAATGCCCATGAGATGCAGACAGCCGAGGGCTCTTCTGCTTGGCAGAATTAGGAAGGCGTCTTCAGGAAATGATGTTGGACCAGGTCTTCATTCATGAGTATAAGCTTGGCAAGAGAGAAGACTGACACCAAACATGCCTGAAAAATCATCAAATGTACCCAGCAATGGAAATCACTTTGACACCCTACAGCAAGTCCTATCTGGGAGCTATGTGCCTCCTCGGTAACTCCTAAGGCTCCAGGGGTTTGGTCTGTAGGGTTAACGTCTTCTCTGAGAGTCCCATCTCTGTGGGCCACTTCCTCATTAAATGTAAAAGTTTATTAACATTCGCAAGATTGCTTCCCTCTCCCATACTTTCAGTGCTCCTGGGAAATATATAGCTGCAAGTCGGTCTCCCCTGACACGATGTTTAGAAAAAAACACCAATATTAATGACATTAACATTAAAATGATTTAAGGGAAACCAAAAGCTGAGAGTTGTAATTGCCAAGAAAACTAAAAGCAGTTTACACAATAAAGTACTCCACCAAGTTACATCATGCAAGATTACAATTTTATCTTCTATGTTCAACTTAAGAGACGGGTAAACTAGACTTCGCAAGGGTAAAACTCTTAGAACACCTTATAGTATAAGGTCAAGTTCTAGGCATTTGGGTTAGCATAATTCCCAGAATTTTGAACCGTCCAACTCACATGACCTGATAAAAGTATTGCTGGAGCCTAATGACAAAGCCCAGCAGTGCTAACTCTAGCTTTGTGTTTGCAATGGACCAACTGTCTTTGAAAGTGAGGAAATGGGCAAGACTTATGACTGAAAGACCAAGTACAAGGTAAGTTGAAGGTCAGATGTTCTGATGTCCATGGACGACCCTACCCTCATTTCCCCTTCCTCCTTACAAAAATATATTTTGGGCGACATCCACCCAATTGCCTGTATAAAGCACTTACATAGCACACCTCCCATATGATGTCTTTTACGGCCAAACTAAAATCCACAGACTTCAAAAGAAGAGCTTTCTCTAAAAACTTCTTATCCTGAATGTAGTCTTGAGTTAAGGAGCTATGCATCTGAGTACATAGGGGAGCATCCCACACTGGGGTCTGTTGGGAAAACTAGGGGAGGGACAGTGTGGGTGGGGAAGTTGGGGAGGGGATAACATGGGGAGAAAGGCGAGATGTGGGTGATGGGGGGATAGAGGTAGCAAACCACATTGCCATGTATGTACCTATGCAACAATCTTGCATGATCTGCACATGTACCCCAGAATCTAAAGTACAATTTAAGAAAAACTGGAAAGGAGAACAAAGTTCTGGAAGAATCTCATGTAATATTTGAACATGTAAATGAATAAAAGCACTGTTGAGCTAATTCGCATCATAAGATAGGACACAGAGTTAAGTATTAGGAGTGTGTCTTATTCGTGGTTCTGAGCAAAATCTCTTCGAGCCTTGAGTTTGGCATTAGTGAAATAGAAAAACAAAAGACAAAAAAGCAAAAGGCAGAAAACCGCCCACTAAAGCACAGAATTAGAGGCCAAAGAGAAGATGAGACTTAGTAGGCCCTGATTCTACCACGGTCCAATATCTGCGGTACTAGATAATCCATGTGAGCCCCCAAATGGTGCCTTGGTTTCTGTGTCTACAATAGCAGAACCTCCTCTCAGACATCACCATTGAAGAGGTTTTTATGATGTGAGTTAGGCATTCACACACACACCATTCCATTTATATTCAGCAAATGACTCACTAGTACAGATAATTATTTTCTAATAACAGATTTCAATGGAAAGTGGGGCCCATTAGATCAAAAATGGTTCCTTCTCAGTGGGAGAAGAAACACCTCAAGCTTTACTAAGTGACATGAAGGAATTGTTGCAGAGTTGAATAAACACTTGCCTGTTTTAAATATTTCTTACAACAATTTTGTAAAAATGCCAAAATGCATTCAAATTAACTTAAAATTTGATGCCACTATAATAAAACTACTAAAAGGAATTTGAATTTGTACATTTCGGTAAACACAATTACTGTGTTTGTTTCAAAAATTGTTTTAAAAATTTTCTTACATAGTAAGAAGGCACTTCATCTGTGAAATCACGGTTGTACCAACACAGAAATAGACAAATCTTTAGAGCACAACAGACTTCAGAAACAGACCTGGTGACATTTCATATTAGTAGGAAAATAAATGCATGGAAAAATACACTAACCATTTGGAGACTAAGTTTAGAGTACTTATGTTAAACACTGAAGTAAATATGAATAGATTAAAAATTTATTTTTAAAAGCAGAATTGTAAAAGTGCTAGTAGAGATATTAGGATGGTTAGAAGTTCACAAGATAGATTTGCCACATAATGGAAAACTTCTACCACAAACACAAAAAGGCAAGTGACAGATTATTTGCAACACTTACTTAGATATGCTCATATCCTCAATAGCTCATAAGTTTTCATAAGTTAATTGGAAAAAGAAAAACACCCCAAGAGAAAAATGGGCAAAGGATACACAGAAAGAAAATCAGAAATAACCATGACCAAGAGAGATCCATATAGAAAGACTCAAACTGATTCGTAATAAAATGCTAAAGATAACAGTAACAAGATCTTATTTTCCGCTTACTAAATAGATAAAAAATTAACAGGGTGGGGAAACATACATTCTTTTTTTTCTGAGGGAAGAATTAACCTCTCTGCAGGGACGTTGGCAATATATATCAAAGTATTTTTAAATGTGCACATCCTTTGACCCACTAATTTAATCTCTAGAAATTAATCCCAAGGAGATAGTCATGACTGTGCCAAAAATAATAGGTTCAAGGGCATTTTTATAATAATGAAAAATTGGGAAGTAAGTGACCCACAATAGGGTACATAATATTTAGTGTATGCAATAGAATGCGATGCCAATATTAAAACTAATGCTGTAGAATATTTAATCACATGGAAATAGACACCTCTTCAGATAAAAAAACAGATTACATAACACACATATTAAGCTCCCTTTACTTTTTAATAATAAACATAGCAAAAGTCTAGAAGGATGTGATACACATCCAAAATTTTAGCAGTGGTATCTCTGACTGATGGGATTATGAATATCCTTAAATGTATTGCTTTCACTTGTCCATATCTTCAGAATTTTCTACAACAAACACGTTACTTTTAATACATAGTAGGAGAAACCAGTAAAAGCTATTACGTTTTAAAAAGACAAAATCTGTATTTCTTTTGGAAGAAATAAATAATACAATCCTTAGCAATACGCATAATGGCATTTAAAAATCATTTTAACTTTCCTGTTTCACTTACTGCCTATACAGAAAGTTGTCTGTTACACACTATTAACACCACTCCCCACTACCCCCACCAAGAAAGCATGAGTCAAATAAATCCTCACATTCCTGGAAAATGCTTGACGATTGCAGTCAACTTTTAAAAGCACACATCACTCCTCATATCTCTGTTCCCTATTCTTATGACCCACGCCTGTATCACTGATGGATTTGATGGAGCCCAGCTTCCTCTCTGTGACTTTGGTAATTTTACTGCTTTTCTTCCACCCTCTCTTTCATCGATCTTATGGCAGAATCTCATTAGTTGTGCATCAGAGCAGACACTGCAATTTTCAAAATGTATCTATCCATGACTGGAAGGCTATCCTTTAAAAATTAACAATGGTTACCTCTGCATAGACACGGAGTGTGCCATTTTTCTTTCCTCCTTTTTACTTCTATGTGCTTTTCAAAACGCCTGTAATGAGAATACTACTATTTTAGTAGGTTTTCTTTTCTGAAGAAGTGGAAATATATCAGAATTCAAAGAGGTGGTTCTTACGGTGGGAGTATGCTTTCTTTTAAAAATTATTTTCATACATTCTATGTTTTCTATAATTTTAATATTTTACAATAGAAAAAGTCTTAATATTTTTGAAACTATAAAACGATGGAAGCCCCAAGCAAGGTCTAACACTCTGAATATAATGTAAGAATCTATGAGGACAGGTTGGATTCCTGCCTGTATGGATTCTGTCCCAAACTCTGCACAGGCTTGGTGGCTATTCTGCTTTGGAAGAAATGGTCCCCATGGGTGTTACAGGCTTGTTAAATAGACAATCTTTTGGGACTGCAGAGAGAACCATTTTAGGAAAGTTGATTGCATGTACTTCCAATTGAGGATTTCTCTGGACATCTATCTCTCTATGGATAAGGGCCAAAGTAAAGGCAAGTACATCTGGCCCAGAAATCTGTGTGAACATGGGGAGTTAAGGAAAAACCACTTTTCTTTGTACAAGGATTGATTGGCTTGCATAGTCTCAGCTGGAACTCACCGGGCACATATCCTCCTTTGCATCGAGCCATTGCATTTTTTGGAGCTAAGGGGGTCTGTCAGCATTTCATTATAACCCCCTATTGTCAGGAGTTTAGAATTCGGCTATAAAAACTTGCACTGAGCTGGAACTTGGCACACTGTTACTGCCAGGAAGTGAAGTTTGTATGTAAAATTGAAAAAACATCTGTTTGGCCATTTTTTGAAGTAGTGCAAGAGCAAAAACCGTAAAGATGCAGGTTTCTGATACTCTACATTGGCTGTCATGCAAGTCAAACTTGACCGAGAAGTTTGGCTCTATTCTTTCTTTTTTAGTGTCTCTGTCAAGTATTTGCTCTATGGCATGGTCCAGCCACATCAAATGCATTAAAAAAAAAAATCTTAGAATTGTGTTTTCAGACACAAGCAACTGAATTGACAAAATGTTTTCCCCTGGGCTTTTCCTTCTTGTATTTCCCAGAGAAGTAAAGTCTTGGCCGGCTAGAAATAGAGGTCAGGTGCTATTGTAATGAACTCCACTGGGTATTCGGTATTCAGTATTTTTGGAGTAGGGGAATTTGATTGTAATGAATGCACTGTTTGGAATTTCATTGCTATCCTGCAACTCCTTCAGACTCTTCCTCCAAAAGTGAAGGTACAAGCCATCACACCAGATCCAGTAGGTACAGGGAAGAGGTCTTGTCCAGTCTCTCTTTCCCTCTCCCAGTTGGGCAGGGTCCCTTCCTCTTTTTTCTATTCTGTGTCCACCAACTCATTTTAATGGGTAATTTGAAGATTTGAGGTGGTACTAGTTTTCTTGTGGCAGTGGGTTTGGGTGATCATCAAAGAGCAGTAGAAGGAAGTTGTCACTGCTGGGAGTGGAAAGGATTTATCTCTACCAAATGAATTATTTAGGAAGAAATATTAAGCAATTAACACCTAACTCTGCATTTTGATTCATCTTTCTCTCCTTTCTTCTCCATCCTCTTCACTACCACACCGCATACTGTATTATAAAAGTTATCTTTTTTTATGTACAAAAACAACTATGATTCAACCTTATTCATACGTACATAAATTATGAAATTTCCACTTTTGTAGACCAAAAATGGCCAAATAGAGGGAATTTCACCTGGTTTAGCCTAATATTACATTATAAATATGTTAAGTATTTCTTATATTACTGAATAATTTAAAAACATGGTATTCTGAGTGTGATGATGTGATTTTTTACTGGCTATGAACTCTTAAGTCATTTAATAGCTCTTCATCTCTTACAGGGGAAAATGATAATAATGATTGTATTCATGTCACAAGGTTGTTGTGAGGTTCTGACTGGACTCTAGATGTCAACATGCTTTTCAAGCTGTAAAGTGGAATGTAATTAATCTTATTGTTGTCACTATTATAACATTGTTTACACAATGGATCTCTTGTCATTGTGTCATTTGTAAGGGTTGTTAAAGATGTGGTCTCTTTACCATACCAGATACCTTCTCCATGAGAAAGCATGGGAAAGACTTCCCCAACATCTCAGTGACAGAAATAGCCACACTTCTTCTGAGTTACTTTAAAAAATAATGTGTGGGCATAAAATCTTATAACAAATAGTGTTTCTCTCTTTGCTTTAGCCTCTTGTAAACTCAGAACGAAATCAATGGCTCCCTTGAATAGACCAAGTGGCACTAATGCTTGCCCTGGCATCTATCTAATTTCCTGAGCCATAGTAGTTTCTTTTAGCTTATTTTCTTGTTAGATCCTGTTGTTTTATACTTTCATATTACCTATTTGATGGCAAGAATTCCCCCAAACACTTCTTGGAGGAAGATAAGGTAAAAACAAATCAAGCAATCATTTATTTCTCTAGACCAACTGTTATCTAATTAACTTGGGTCATCTGACAAGACACAACACAGAACTCATGTCTTTGCAGCAAGAAGATTTTTGTTGTACTAGAAGAACTGACCTCTATTCCCCTTTGCTGCTTGGTACTGTGTCTTTATCTCATCGTGTAGAGTGTATGAATCCAACCGATAATCCAGAAGTAACTCATACATGTGTGTCCCCAGGAAACCGAAAGTCCAAAGACTATGAAAGGCAGCTTCTGTGACATGTCAGTTCCTAGGCTATGGTGGACATGGCTGTGTGCTGCCCTTGACATGACCTTGCTCTTGGCACAAGAGAACCACACTGGGTGAAAAGAGGGCAAGGTGCAGAGACTTGCAACAAGACCCAGCATTTCAAGAACACTCTATTCAATCACTTCAGCCTCTCCATTTCAGCTTGTCCCCTGGCCTAAAGTATTCCCTGGGTAGGTTTGAAAACTGCACTCTCTCAGGCTCCTGGGACCATTGTGTAACTTCCCGGCATTACCTCCCAAAGGAACCCAAGTGGAGTTTTCACAACTTCCCAGAGCAGGGACTTTGCTGCTAGACCACAGATTAAGATGAAGAGATTCTGTCTCAATATATCACACGATTGCACGCAGTCAACTTCCACCTCTCTAGAGGTACTGAAGGGAGGGGAAAACCAAGTCGCAAAGTCAAAAAGAAGCATGGTGTGATACACAAAATAACTCAAAGTCATCGAGTCTATGCCCAAATTATTAACCTGCTCTACTCTAGCTACGTGATCTTAAGTCAGAAAACTGCAGTGAAACCAAACTTCCTTGTCTCTAGCATAACGATCAAGTTCTTATCGGAAAGTTCTTACGTAGATTTAATATTACAACTGCAAGTGCCTAAGAGTACACATATTGTTAACTGAAATGGAATCTTAATTCCTTGCTCCCACTTACATAGGCCAGACATGCTCTTTCTTTATAAAAAGGGAATTGTTTCGATCCTTTTCTTTCCCCAAGAGGCCTTGAGTAACCACGTGAGCCAAAGTCCAGCTAAGAGAAAAGAACAAAAAGCAGGAAGGACGCTTCACCTGGAAACCAGGCTGCCTAGTTAGGTTAGGAAGATTTACAAATGCAGCTTTTCTCCCCAAAGGCTGAATAATCAATCCCAGAGAAAGAAAACCATGGAGGGCCAGAGGGATGGAGAGGTCACCTACTTCCATAAGGAGAGCCGGTGGGTGAGCCGTTTAGAAATCCTGGTGATCCTGGAACACCCAGGTTGGCCATGGGGACGTTGCTGTAGCCATTCATACTGTTGCTGGAGGTACTGTAATTAGACTGTTGAGGCGTGGAGCTGGAAGAGTATCCCCGCGGAGAGATGCTGCTTGTGTTGCGGATGTATCCTTGGCAACAAAGAAAAAGCCCAGGTCAATCAACAGGCATACACTGTCAGGCCACATGTGGCCAGCGCAGGTCCACGTTGGCCCCAGATTATAGAATACCACCAGCGGCCCGAGGCAGTTGTGGGAAGTGTGCAGTCCATCTTCAGCCTTTTAGACCTTCCTCTCTCTTCCCCATCTATGCAAGGCCATGCCCTTGATCCTCCTCTTCATTCAAACCTGCACTCAGCACCTCCAGCTCACAACAACCAGCAAATGGCTAATGGCAGTGTGGAGTTCCCTCTCCCAAATCATACTTCATATGATACTGAAGTCCAGTAAGATATGATCAGTGTCACTGAGAAAAGCATTCTGTGGTCAAGTTAGGCTGGGCAGATGTTATGCACTGTAGCCATTTCTTGATGATTCATATACAAAAGGCTTAGAGAATAAATAAACTGGTTTCACTTTGCTAGCCTAGTCTTTGCCAGATTTAACATGCCGTAGCATCTTTTGGCAGGGCCTGCAGGGGGAAGGTATCTTAACCTCTGTGGGGCCAACTGTATTCTATGGAATAGTTTTAGAAATGTCAGTTAAATGTCATTGCCATACCCTAGGTGCAAGTGGGGAATCATTTTCATTCAAAAAGTGTTGATGAGTTTTCCTAAAATGTGCTACTCTTTGACCTAGAACTTTGGGGCATCAGCAGCGAGTGTGGGGGACCCAGTATATGACTGGGATGAGGAAAGGAGTGAGAAACCACAGCACAGAGATATCGTATCATGTGTCCTGAAATAAACCACTTTGGTGAACTGTCTCTAAAACTATTTAGGAAACAACCCAAATTTGTCACCAGATGATAAAAAATTTGATGTTTTGTCTATGGGCCCCATGTCTATAAAAACAAAAGTAATAATATGTCTTATCTACTTTTTTTTTTGAGACAGAGTCTTGCTATGTTGCCCTGACTGAAGTGCAGTGGCACAATCATGGCTCACTGCAGCTTCAACCTCCTGGGTCAATCTATCCTTCCACCTCAGCCTCCCAAGTAGCTGAGACTACAGGTAAGCACTACCACACCTGGCTAATTTTTGTAGATACAGGGTTTCACCACGTTGCCCAGGTGGGTCTGAAACTCCTGAGCTCAAGCAATCTGCCCACCTCAGCCTCCTAAAATGCTGAGATTACACAATACCTGACCGACCTACTCTTTTGTAAAAACTTACCCTGGGCAAAAAAATGAGGAATTCTTTTCCAATGAACAAATAAAATTAGAAAAAAAAAACTATCCCAATGTTAAGGACTTCATTAGGAACATTTACTCCTTTTAAAAATGATTCATGACAGATTTAGACTTAGCACTTCAATCATAAAATCAATCGCAATGCAAAGGTCTTTACAGGATCTGCTTCACATGTAAGAGCACAGCTGTCTTTATCTTCGTCTGTTGTTATATATTTGTATATGAGAAAATACAAAATAGGGGTTACTAAATAAAACCAAGCCATTCACTCTTGGTTACTAGGAAGAGAAATCTGGGTATCATAAATAATGGCAATAATCAGCTTCTTTCCAGTATTCAATCTGATAATCACAATAGCAGAAGCATAAATGTATTTTCAATTAATACCTGTAAATCTATTTTCCGTAAGCCCAAATCCTTCTAAATTCATAACACTCAATTCTTTCTTTTCTTTTTCTTTCTTTCTTTGTTTTTTTTTTTTTTTGAGACAGGGTCTCACTCTGTTGCCCAGGCTGGAGTGCACTTTGACACTGCATGCGCACTCACATTCAGCCTCAGCTCATGCACAGTGTGCCAGCGCAGCCCACTGCTCACTGCAGTCTCCACTTCCCAGGCTCATGCAATCCTCCCATCTCAGCCTCCCGAGTAGCTGCAACTACAGGTACCCACCACCACATCTGGCTATTTTTTTTGTAGAGATGGGTTTTTGCTGTTACCCGGGATGGTCTCAAACTCCAAGGCTCAAGAAATCTACCTACCTCAGCCTCCCAAAGTGCTGAAATTACAGGTGTGAGCTACCACGCCCAGTCATAATACTCAATCTTAAATATTTCCAGACATTCTCCCTGGTACCTAAGAAGCTCAGACTCAAATAATGTATCATCTATAATCTTGAAATGATTGTATTGCCTACCTGTGGACACACTCTGTTGGATCTTTATGACTCAACCTCTGACTCCGTCCACTCCAGCAGAACTTACTTTTTAAATTAATCAGACATATTTGGATTTTGATTCTAAGAAAGGTGGTACCTTGATTATTTCCTTGTGTTGACTCTGAGATGCTGACCCCAAGCTGGCTACCATAGGAGTTGATTCCCATCATGCCACTGTGTGCTGGGGAGCTGGAGAGGGCTGGAAGCTGGCTGGGATTCCTGGGGACACTGTAGAGCGCTTCAGCAATGTCTGCGGCTCGCTTCAAAATGATGTCCTACAAAACGACAGGCTAATGCGAGCATTCTATCCAGCATGAAGTGCAAAACTCAATAAAGTGTAGGATATGAGAATCTCACCTGGTTATTGTGTGGTGTGCCATAAAGGGCTTCCACTAAATCGGCAGCTCTTTTCAACAGCATTTCCTGGACAACAAGCAAGGGTGGGGTATTGTCAAAGGCAAAATCCAAAATGGCAAACAAAAGAAAATTATAGGCAAAAATGAGAAATCCACACATCCCTCCCAAAATGTAAGTAATTAGCCAAGAGGTCCAATATTTGGTTTGACAGGTAGAATACCATTTTACATATAAATCTCTCTATAAATACATATGTCTGTGAAATTTGCCTCTATAAAATGGCTCCATAAATGGATGTGTTACCAAAACAAAAAACAACTGGGAGTGGAGTTGTTTAAAACAATTGAGAGTGAAGTTGGTTAAAATTAATAATGTCATGGAAATTCTATTAAATGCTACTTTCAGCCCATTCTGTTTTAAAAATCTAGTCCTCTAATTAACCAAATATTCTTAAAATGACTGATGGATTTGAGTTTAGCTGCTTGCCAAGGAGTTGTCCAGAGTACTGAAATTACCTTGGCAATGCCTT
>CAUYLG010076027.1:0-57075 GCA_963573385.1 Cacajao melanocephalus | reverse complement strand
TGGAGACTACAGATGCTGGAGAGGATGTGAGAAGTTGTTTCTTTTATAACTCACGGTTTTGCTTTGCTTTCTAGCATATTTTCCTAATCCGAGTTCTTAAAGATTTTTTTTTCCCAGGATTACTCACAATTTTATAGTTTTCTCTTTTACACTTAGACTATGACCCATTTAAAGGTACTTTTTGAGCATAGATTGAGATATTGGTGAATCCTCCCACCTCCCTTCCTCAACAAATAATATGGGTATCCAGTTTTTTCAGGATCATTTGTTGAAAAGTGTTTTCTTTCCTTAGTTCACTTCATTATGCATCTTTGCCAAAAATCATTTAACCTAAACTGTGAAGATTCATTCCTGGACTCTCTATTATTGAGTAATTTATAGAACTACATTTTGATCAATATTACATGTCTTGATTGCACGTCTTTAGAATAAGTTTTTAATCAGGCTTATGCAATCCAACATTGTTCTTCTTTTGTAAAATTATTTTCTTCATTCTTTGTTCTAGTTTTTTGGGGTTTTTTTGGTTTGTTTTTGGTAATACTTTAAATTTACTTTGTCAGTTTCTGGGATTTTATGGGTATTGTGTTAATACTATAGATAAGTCTGTACAAACAAAAATGAAAGTAGTATAGATTTATATGGGTTTTAGTTATAAAACCTATATAAAAAGTATAACATAACTTTACTAAATGTATTTATTAATACATTTATATTTAAATTATTTACTAATAACATTGATATTATTATAAATTGACTTAAAATTATTTTCTAAATGATTACTGGTTACATAAAGCCACATGACATCAGAGGAGTCTACTGTGATGATTATCTTACCATGACTGAACTGCAATGTGGCCAGAAACTCACAACAGCCACCCTTAGAAAACATTAAAACCACTCAGAAATCTATGCAGATAAAAGAAGACTGGTACAAATTTTTAGATCTTCATAAAGACATTAAATGCCATTTTAGAGGACACTTGACAGAAAATAAAGAAAGAAGAGTTGACTCATAGGATCTGTCTACTCTGAGTCCATAGTAAACATGAATTATATGCCTAAGAAAGGAATACAAGTAAGAGTGAGTAAAGAGTTTGAAAATTATATTATGAATTTATTATTCAGAAAATAAATCATGTATCATGTTTTTTTTTTTTCCTTCTTCCAGATTTATTTCTCCTTCCGGAAGTTTCACATTACAGAGGACCATATACTTTATTATAATTGTATTTGTTTGTAATACAGATTTTACTTTCAAATGTACGGTAATAGAATGTTTACTCTTGGAGTGTGTGCTAACTGAAATAATATGTCAAGTATCATTTCACACGGTGATACAAAGAACAATTAATTTGCTACCAACTACTTTTTATAGCATCTATACAACAGTACCATGCTTTAGCCATCTAATGTTCTTTTAGAAATAAAGTACACATTAATGTTTTTCATGTGCTGGCTTATTTCCAGGCTATACTTCAAAGAGGTAAATATGCTTTATCTGTGAACTTAAAATTATAATTTTTATACCTATAATATCTAACAAATTGCCAAAATAGAAAGACTAAGTTGAAAACACAAACTATAATCTATGTATATATCAGTGCATACATATGGAGAGTTCACATATATATATCTTGTACACACATGAACACACATAGATACATAAACACTATCCTCAAATAAATTTACAGAATTATAGTTGTTATTCCAGCAGTCCTCTTAGTATACTTTTACTGAAAAGCAAATTTATCTCCTAAACTAAAAAAAGAAATTGTTAGTGCCATCAATTTTGTAAATTATGAATTTTCTCTAGAGTTATAAATTTATGGCAGGCATTTCCATGATATATAGTAATGCATAATAGAAGAATATTTGTTCAACAATCACTTAGTAACCACTCAAATTCACACTCAGATAGTTTAATAACCAAAACCTTTTTCTTAGTCAGAATAATACTGAGGTCAGTATATCCCCAACAGCTACTTGCTTTTCTTTTTTGCTTATTAGGTCAGGCAAATTTATTACTCCTGAGGAATTCAGTCTCTCAAAATTTCTTCTTTACAGTTTTTCTAAGCTATTATTTTGAAGAAAGCTTTGTTTTCTATCTTACAAATCTCCCCCATAAATAGCTTATTTAAATGAAAATAATGTATGCAAGACAAAATATAGTATAAATTTTTAAAGGTGGACCTATTATTTTAGAAAAACCAAGAAAAATTATATCGTAAGGTATTGATATATCCTAATTAATCTTAAGATTACCATATTAATCTTTAACACAAAGAAATATAGATTAAATGATGCAGTATATCCATTAGAATTACTGAAATATATATAGTTTATAAAAATGATTATGTAAGCATATTTTAATTAACATAAAGAAATACAATATTTTAACTAACCAAATACTTCACATTCATGAGATTAAAAATAAAAATCTAATCCTTCAATTGTCTTAGTTAAACTATTATTTAGTAGATATTTGACACACAGTACAAAGTTAACATTTTAGCTTAGCACATATCTGATAATCACATATGTAGGAAAGGGTTGATTATCCAATTATTTAAGATTTGGTATTTAACTTAGTATAAATTTGTTAATTAGACATGTAGGAAACAAAATTTTTACTCTCTAGCTCTGTAAATCAGTAAGTTTAAAATTATTGGTCTGGTGGCTGGTTTATGTTGTACTTTTCTTTCTTTAATAGACTACTTGCGCTTTTTGAAAAATGTCCACTCTATCAAAGCAGATATTTTTTTCACATAAAAAAGAACCGGACCATTCTTAGATTAAAATTATGCCTGAGTTTAGTTTTCAGGATTGGTGTCATTTCGTGAGAGATATTACTGTTGAACTATTTTATTTTTATATTATGAATCTGAGCTTACAGTATATTCTACACTACCTAAGGACTCTTTTGGCTGCTTATATGTCTTATTCTGAGACATTTTGTTCATTTCTTTTGCTCACTTTTTAATTGAGTTACTTGCTTTTTGCTTGTTGATTTGTTTAAATTCATTACAGATACTGGATATTAGACCTTTATTGGATGCATAGTTTGTGAATATTTTCTCCCATTTTGTACATTTTATTTTTACTCTATTGATGATTTCTTTTGCTGTGCAGAAGCTTTTTAGTTAGGTAAGTAGATAGTAAAGAAGATGTTGAGAAAAATCAAAAGGCTAAATAATTTCTTATATGTTTTTCTTTTTTTGAATTGTTAACTATATACACTTTAATTTCTTCACGGTGTTTTATGAGATCTTCTGAGCCAACAGTAATTAATCCACCTGTTGAACCATCTTATATTTTATTAAAAGTCATTTGTCATAATTATCACCTTTTTTTGACAGGATCTCACTCTGTGCCCAGGCTGGAGTGCAGTGGCACGATCTCTGCTCACTGCAAACTTTGCCTCCTGGATGCAGGGGATCTTCCCACTTGTACCAATACTCAGGAGAGTAGCTGGGACTAGAGGCATGTGCCATTACACAGAGAAAATTTTTGTATTTTTTGTAGAGATGGAGTTTCACCAGGTTGCCCAGGCTGTCTCAAATTCCTGGGCTAGAGGAAGTCTGCCCCTACTCTGCCTTTCAAAGTACTGCAACTACAGGCACGAGCCCCTGCATCTGGCCCAATTATCACTTTTTAATTTACATTTTAGTTAGTTACGTATACGACTAAAATATAACGTATAATTCATTGTGTTAAATATAAAAAATTTTACATTTTATTTTTAATATTTTAGTATTATTTTGCAAAGATAGAGGAATCATTGAGCTTGATACTTAATGTGTTTTACTGCTTAATTTAGCCTATATTTATGTAAGACACATAAAACAAATAAATATGCTTTCTAAAAAATGTTTGCTAGGGAGATTACCTAATGAAACTATCTAACACCGATTGATCAACAGATATCTGTAGCTGCATACGTAAATTCACTTGAATCTGCTTTAGTACTTTTTCCTGCTTGAGAGTGGGAGAAAGAAAACATCGTGATTTCACAATGTTATGTTTCTATGAATGGGTTAATTAAGTATTTCACTTTATTTAAACTAGAAATTTCTACAATGATAGCCAATGTAGTCGAATAAAAGTTTTAAAAAGTAACTGAATTAGTCTAATACTTGATTTTCATTGGCGTTAATAATTACCCTCTATTTACAAAATGAATCAGTATAGTTTCCATGATGAATACAAAAGCATATTTTCTAGATAATCATCAGTTGTAAAAGAAAGAAATACTGGGTGATGTTGCTTATCAGTAAAAAAAAAATTAAAAAATTATGGAAGTCTCAGTGAATGCCTTTTAAAGCCAAGAAAGTTACTTGTTACATTATATTTTATGAAGTGTTCTGGTGCACCATTATAACAACAAATGTTTTGTGGTTGATTTAGCTATTTGAAGAAAAAAGTTTCCTAGCTAACAGTGATAAAATCACCTCAAGATGGAATAAAGATCAAACAAACCTCAAATCAAAATTTCCAATATTCAAGACAGCGTATTTTTACCCTGTAAGATCAAACCAAGATGTATAATGCTGGCTAAATGCAAACACTTAAAATTCTGAAGTAGCATTTCCCAATGTACCAGTTTCCTTCAGAATGATTATCTTATAACAAGTCAGAGGTAGGGGAAAAGTTAATGGTCAAAGAAATTTTTTAAATACTCCATAAATTAAACCCAGGTGTCCATCAAGGATGGATTGGAAAAAGAAATGTGGTACATGTATGCACCGTGGAATACTAGGCGACATAAAAAGAAGGAACTCATGTCCTTTGCAGTAACATGGATGCAACTGGAAACCATTATGCTAAAATTATGTAAAAACAAAAGAACAAATACTACATATTCTCACTTATAAGTTGGAGCTAAACATTGACTACATATGGTAATAAAACTGAGAAGAATGTCTTCAAATTGGTTAATGGATCAACAAATTGTGGTATATTTATATCATGGAATACTCCTCAGCAATAAAAAGAAGCAACATCTGGATGAATTTTTAGGGAATTATGCTGAATAAACAAAACCAAACACAAAAACAACGCAAAACAAAACTTGAAGGTTGCAAACTGCATAATCCCATTTATATGACATTCTTGAAATTATAAAATTAAAGAAATGGGGAACAGACCTGTGGTTTCTAGAATATATTAGGGTTGTCCAGAGACACAGAACTGATGGGATATATCTATATCTCTCTTTAGATCTTTATCTTTATCTATCTATAGATTTATGTAACTATGTATCTATTGATCAATCAATCAACTGATCAGTCTATGTATGCATGTATTTATCTAGCTAGCTAGAATTAGAAGAGAGTTTTATTTTAAAGAATTGGCTTACACAGTTGTAAGGAATGCCAAGTCCAAAATCTGTAAGGCAGGCTGAACTGGCAAGCTGGAAACTCAGACAGAGGTGATTTTTCCATCTTGAGTTTAAAATTTGCAGTGCCAGACAGTGGCTGAAAGCTCAGGCAGGATTTCTGGTCCAGAAAACCTCAATTTTTTTACTTAAGGTCTTTATGTGATTTGATGAGGTCCACCCACATTATGGAGTGTAAGTTTTACTTGAAGTCAATAATTGTAAATGTTAACCATGTCTGCAAAATACCTTCACACAACGCAGAGATTAGAGTTTGATTAAATTGCTGACACATAATAATACTAGCCATCACACGGGAGTATACTGCATGAGTTCTAAAAGGAAACAGTATGTAATATTGCCAAAAAATAGAGATATAGTGATTCATATGCAATATTTTGACATCAGTTAAACCCAATCAATTACATTTTATTTTAGGCACAGAAACAAGAAGTACATTAACATTTAGAATTCACTCTGATTATGGATTACACACCATTTTAAAGACTACCTGATGTAAAGATATTTTTGTAAGAGGCAAATAGAAGTAATACATATGGATTTCCTGAGATTTGCCACAGAACCATTTAAATTGCTACAGAAAAATACATATTTTCCTGAGGGATATTTGGAAAAGTTGCTTAAATTGTGAACTTGTTTATTGCACTTAATATATAGTTTAATTTGTAAAATTGAATAAAGATAAAAATATTAAAACCCAAAGTTTTATAAAAGAGTCCTAGGGTACTGGAGGATAATTAAAGAGAGTTAGAGACCTTCATAAAATTGAATTTCAGAAGGCTTCCTGTTGTTAAGTAATAATAAACTAATTGTGACTTTCAAGTAGAAAACCACAGGGAAGATAGCACTTCCACAAGAAATTTAAATCTAACATTAGAATCCAGATTCTTATTACAGTTATTATCCTTCATTCAGTTAACATTTTTGTCTCTTAAGACCATCTGGAATCTATTATGACACTAGACATAAATTTTGCTTTGTTTTTCATTTGTACCCAGGGTTATTTTACAATTACATTACATAGTTCAAAATTATTTTTACTAAATTATATGTGAAAGAATAAACATTACATTAAGTAAGTAGATCATGATTATATTTACTATTGAGTTTTAAGAATGATTTCAGAAATATTCTATTATATCACTCATGTAGGTGCTGATTTTGCGTTTGGAAGTGATATATATTTATTTCCTGATGCTTTAATATGTTTTCAGCAATTTACATACTTCATTTTTATTTTGTCATTTCTCCTTCCTAACAGCATCTATTTCTTCATAAGAGGTGGTTTTGGTTATTACTTTAAATATGTGGCACAGAATAAATACAATCTTCTGAAACAGATTGTTCCTGACTTCATTATTATTTACTGTTTTCAAAGTATTGGCTCAAATAACATTTCATATACAATAATCTTTTAATTTACATAAAGACAGAAAAGGAAGAATAAGCAATCATAAAACACATTGAAAAGTTGTTCTATCACTTACGCTTTTCTTTTGTCTCTTGTACTGCCTGCTTAAAGTGAACAAATATTTTAAAAGGTAAGCTGCATGGATAATATTTAGAGTAGCTTAAGTGCTAACTAAATATCAATAATAGTGACCATACAGATATATTTCGAATGGACAATAAAACATTGATTCTTAGTTGTGAGGCTGTTTTAATATGGATTGTGGCATGTGAATAGAAATTTCATTAAAATTAAAGGACTGAGGATTGTCATTCATTTGTTTATATTGATGCTGCTTACAACAGTCTCCAACATTTATCTTTATGAATTTTAAAGCTTCTAAAACTTGGGTGTGGTTGTGTGTAGCTGTAATTTTCACTACTCAGGAAGCTGAAGTAAGAAGATCGTTTGAGGCCAGGGTCTGAAAGCAGCTTAGGCAATACAGCAAGATCTTTTCTCTAAAAAATGTGTTTTTTTGTAAAATGCTTCAAAACCTTTCAAAGTTTAAACAAATTTAAATTAACTTTCAAAATTATTTTGCAATTGACTATGCAGCTTAAGAGAGTTTCAAGTGAAAGATTAAAGCAAATTAAGATGCCTATAAACAAATTGATTTAGCAAGAAATAATAAAATGACATTTTGGCTGTATCTTCTTGTTCTATTTTATGAATATACCCACAATGTGAAGTTCAAATAAAATTATTAAAATATCTGGGGAAAATATTAATTCCAAAAATTTACTTCTTTTATTTTTAATTTATAAATTAAAAATCTACTTGAAGTTTCTTAGCAGAGAGCTATTTAAACAAGACACAATCTCATTAATGTACTTTTTGGAATATTAACCATGAATATGGTCAAAATAATTATTTCTAAAATCTACAGAAAGTTTTCATTTCTTAAGAAATGCCTCTACTTCTGTCAGTTAATGGCCTGTGTTATTTAAACAAATAATGGGTATGTATTCCTGCATAAAAAGCAAACTCATTTTTAAATTCCCTTCCATAAGAATTTCATTATGTTATTAAGATAATACAGTTACCATACTCACCACAAGAATAATGTGACATTCTAAGATATAGATAGAATAACATTTTAGGTGAAATGAAATGAATAATTGCAACTTAAATGCAATAAATCCAAAATAATTGCATGCTTGCAGTACTCTAAAACTCTCCTACCAATCTAGAAAGAATGTTTTCAGTTACACATAATGTTCATCTAACATGAATTAACTAACATTTTAAACAACATACTTAAAATGTCGGTATATAGAAAAGGAATTAATTATGTAACCATGATTTTAAAATTAGCAGATAGAATGTCAGAGTGGCTACAGTTTAGAAATTAATTAATTACTACAAGATGAGGTAGGTTGTTAAGCAAGGAGCAGTTATTCTAGAATTTTATTAACTGGAAAAGCATTGAAGGGTTTATGATTTTATGTTTCTAAAAGATCATTTCCACTTTCTGTAGAGGATAGACTATAGGTTTTTGTACGTATGGGGAATAAATTATATAAAAAGTAAAAAATAATTATATCCATTGGGGTCGAATAATGTAATTGTTTGTGAAGACACCTAAATAAAGCATTGTGTTATTGGGCTTGCTAGAAACCTCCTCTCCCCACTTCTGCTTTCCTGAAATATCCAGCCTCATTTTCTAAAAATATCCAGACTCAACTTTATTTAATAGGAGCGTAAATATTTTACAAGAAAATGAAAATTAATCTCAAAATATAAAAAATATTGATAGGTGTACATCTCTGAGGATCAGATATCATATCTTCCGACTGAGAGGAATGAAAAAGGCATTAAAACATTCAAACAAATATCTCAGGTATTATTTTATATAGAGTTTATATAAGCTACAATAATTAAAAATTATAATTAAATATCAATTACAATAATGTTTCTGTATATTGATTGGCTTCTAGTCCTGAATTAAAGAGAATTGTTTCTCACTTATAGCTGTTTTGTTTAAGTCAGTTTACAAATTGCCACTTCACTATTGCAAGCAATCTTATGTTTTCCATAACACAGTAAGGAGCAAATACAAACAGCCATTGAAGATTTAATCCTAACAAGACATTCAGGAAACTCATGGGGATTCTCCTTTTAATTGGTAATTGAACCGCAGATTCAAGTCTCTTGTTTAACGAAATGCACTAAGTCACCCTAGCCCACTGATGAGAATAAACTTTATTTCACTGTTAGGAAAGCCTGATTTTGTTTCAATAGTTCAATATATTTCCCTTTTTCTAAGTGTGAGAGAAAACTGACAATGTGCTTTCTCAAGCAAAGCTGAAGAATCCATATTCTCTAAATTCAAACTTCAACCAACCAAGCCAAAGAATAAGTCAGTTTAGTAGGAATGAAACTCTGTTAGATAATGCAACATTCCTTTTTTTGTTCACAATCTTCATTTCTCCTCTTGGCACCCATTTCTCCTATTAGCCAGCTAGCAAAAAGCCTAATTTCAGAACAGCATGTTTCTATAATTGCAGTTGTTTGCTATACTTTTGTCACCAAAGTCAGGTCTTAGTAGATTCTAAGATCTTGTCTTCTCATCAGGTTCTACTTGGAGTGAGGGTACAACTTGTATTTGTCAAATAAATTTGTTTCTATTGCTGCTATAACAAATTCTAATTTATTGGCTTAAAAGAAAAGATTATTCTTTTACAGTTCTGGAGATTAAAAATCTAAAATCAAACTGTTAAAGGGACTCAGTTCCTTTCAGAGGCTTCAGAGGAGAATCCTTGCCTGGTTCATGACCCATTCCTTCAACCCCAACTTCTTGCTTCTATTGTCACGTCCCCTACTTTAGTTGTTTCCCTGCTTCCCTCTTACAAGGATTCTGGTGGTTACAATGGGCCTCTACAAATAGCCTAGGATAATCTCACAACTTCAGTATTTGTAATGTAATTATATCTACAAAGCTTCTTTTACCATGTAAAATAACATGTTTACAGGCACCAGGGATTAAGATGTGGACATCTTTGAGGAGGACATTAATCATTTTACCACATCAAAATAACTGAGATTTTAATTTCCCCTCCTGGAATGAAGCTCAAACATTATAGGGTAGTGGGTAATTGGAATAATCTTTCTCGGGGATATACTCTCTTGTTTTATCTCCATGTGCCAACTCCTTCCCCTGATTACACAGATTCTTCCCTTGTCTGAGAACAAGTTAATCCTGCTCTTCTAATATTTCAGGCATTATGCCTTAAATCCAGAATTTTAAATGTCCAGGATAAGAATTGGTATCTTCATACTTTTTAGCCTTATGTAGCTTATACTGTAAGAGCCAGTATGTGTAAAACACTATATTAATTTCCTCAATAACAGATACTAGTATGAACTAATACTACATATTTTAAAATGTTTCTGTTGGTATATAACAATGTTTACCTTACACATCACATTTGTACATAGCAAACGGAAGAGAAGAAATCCCTGCTTAAGGAATATGCATAGTATATTTCAGAGGTATATTAGTTCATTCTCA
Source organism: Cacajao melanocephalus (assembly GCA_963573385.1). Classification (NCBI taxonomy): domain Eukaryota; kingdom Metazoa; phylum Chordata; class Mammalia; order Primates; family Pitheciidae; genus Cacajao; species Cacajao melanocephalus. The sequence continues at coordinate 46,719 of CAUYLG010076027.1, read as the reverse complement.
CACTGCTCGAAAGAACTACCTAAGATGGGGTAATTTATGAAGAGAAGAGGCTTTATGGACTCACAGTTCCACAGGATGTACTGAAAACATGTCTGGGAGGCCTCAAGAAACTTACAATCATGGCAGAAGCGTGAAGGAGATGCAAGCATGTCATCACATGGTGGCAGGCGAGAGAGAGAGAAAACAAGCAAAGGGGGAGGTGCTACACAATTTTAACAACCAGATATTTTGAGAACTCACTCACTATCATGAGAACAGCAAGGGATAAATTCACCCCCGACATTCATTCACCTCCCACCAGGTCCCTCCTCCAACACTGGAAATTACAATTGGATATGAGATTTGGATGGGGAACAGAGCAAAACAATATCAAGAGGTATCACCTGTTGATATATAATTGTGTGTGTCTTCGTTTATAGTTACAAATCGGGTTAGAATAAACATCGAGGATATCTTCAAAAAAGGAAAAGTCCTATAGAAAAAAAGGTACAACATGTAACTAGTGAAGAACTAAACATGATAGTGTCTGAGAAATAATTCTAACTGCTAAAAACCCATAGCCATATTCCAGAATGCTTTAGTATTGCTCACACATTGTCTCAAGCATTAGATAATGAGGAAGCAAACTCTTGATGGCACAAAATGTCATTTATAATAGGACATATTGTACCAATGCAACTGAATTTATACTTAACTCTATTCCACAGTAGAATGCTATTCTCTTTGTTCTAGAAATATGTGAAGCCTAACCAATCAATGTTTCAGCTAATTAGAGCCTTTTGTAGTAGCCAGAGATCAATTTGGCTTTACTGTACAGGAGACATTCTAAAATCTTTGGGCCTGGAAAAACTGATGCTTTATGGAGAGCAAAAGTGAGCATCAGACCTGTAATAAAGCCTTAAATATAATGTTTAGAAGTATGTGAGCAAAATTGGTCCACATTGATTAAAATATCATAACAATAGAAGGGAATGCTCAACTGTAACAAAATTAAAAGCAACCATGCACGCAAACAAAATGTCACTTCCAATAAAGAATATCTTAGGATTTATATAAGATGTATAAGTTTCTCTAAATGATAATTTGAAGTAATCCAAACATATGGTAACTTATCTAAATACCTAGATAATGTATAAAATAATGAGGCTCTGAGTCCCTCTTCTCATTTCCTTCCTTCTCTAAAGAAATTGTTCAATGAGAGAAATACGATTTTGAAGGCAGCCCACAAAATGGCATTTTGACAGTTGATTTTAAAAATAAAAAAATGAAGTGCTTTACATTCAAGATGTCAAAAGACCAGAAAGCTTCGGAGACAAAATATATGACCTTATGACCTGGAAATACAATCAGGGCCAAAATAAGCAAGGAGGGGAGGAGAGACAAAATTGGCAAATATGTAGTGGAGATAATTTTGGATCACTTGAAATCCTGTGATGATGACTACACCTTTAGTATAGTCTTTGACATGAGATGGTATCCAACTGAGAAATTATACTGGCGTGATACACAACTCATGATTCTCTCTTTGTGCTTAATAGAAATGTGAAAACATTTGGGGCACTTGGAGCTCAAAGCATTTTAAAAATCTATCCTTTCTTTGGTGACTAGAATGAGATGTTTTTTTTCCATCTGTGCCAGACCCTGAGTTTCTTGATTTCCTGAGGCATCTCTAATTTCTGCTTACAAACAGCAAATTCTTTCTGAGCTTTCCTTTTTTTTCTTTCTTTTTATCATGGAATGCTTTGACAACAGATACTAAAGCTCTGACCTTTGCCAAAATCTCCATTAGAGCAAAAAGTTTAGGAGACCAATAATTCACTTTGCAAGTTACTAAATATTATCAATTTGCCACCATATATAATAAATCATTATGATTTTAAACTCTAAATTTTACTTTCTCTTTTTGTTCTACGTATATAACTATCAAACAACTAAAATTTATTGACTTATTTATTATCGTTGTTCTATTTTAAAATAATTTCAATAGTGCCCAATTTCTAGTGCAAGTTCTATATTTGCCTAGAGGAAATAAAATTTGCTTTATGAATAAAAAACAAAAGCAAAACCAGACAATTCTATGGCTTAGCTCATTAAATATTTATTACTTGCTAATGGTCAATTTTGTATGAACCAACTGGTCCTCCTTTTTACTTTATCTGCATCATGTGGTCTCCAAAGTCACCAAGATCAAGAAAGGTGAGAGATGGAAGAGGTTCTCTAGTTCCTTTAAGACTCAGCTATGAAATAATGTTAATCATTCTATTCCTATTTTTTTGGTCAGCTACTAGTCATACAATTTCAAACCACTGGCAAGGGAGTCTGTGACATGTCAAGAAGTAAATGGATATTTGGAGAGTACTAACAGTCTCTGCCACACTAAAAGCTGTTCAATACAGTTGTTATTTTATAGAACATGGCATGCAATAGATACTTTGTAAGAACTCTAAAGCTAAAGAATGCACGTCTCTGGAATAATGAAGTGGTGTTGTCTGGGATAAATCCCCAGGGTTTGACATTTGGCGCCAAGAAGATTAAGGACACAGACATACACAGGGAGTGACTTTAGGAGCAGAGGTTTAATAGGCAAAAGAAAGAGAAAGGAACTCTTGCAAGCTCTCTCCCTTGCAAGAGAGAAGGGCTCCTGAAGGAGAAAAGCCAGACCATGGCTACCTGTACCAGATTTTGTAGGCAGGCTTGAGGAGGCAGTCTCATTGATGTATGGCTGGCAAATTGGTTGCCCAAGTGTGACATTTACACAGAGTACGGAAGGCTGGTCACCCCACTTTAATCTTATTATGCAAATCAGGTATTTGCCTGACCAGCTCCATATTGTCCTCTCCGTACAGTACACGTGGTTTGGCAAAGAGAAAGGAAGATGGAGCTACCATTTTGAACATGCCTAATCCCAGGTAGTCTTTTCCTATTGGCACAACTGCAGGCATTCACCTGTGCCAGCTTCCTGCTTGCCTGCCTGTGACTGCAGCTCAATTTTACAGGCTGCTCTTTGTTAGAAAAGACAATGGTTTTGGGACTGCTTTTCATTAGAAGGAAAACCTTACCAAGGACTCCTGAACCCTCACTATCTGCCTAAATAATTTCTTAACTCCTATATCGGTAATAAGCAGTGTCTTTTTGTTGTTGTTTTTTGAAGGAAAGTGGAGTTAATATTCTGCAATCCCTTTCCCAAATATAAAAGATTCAGAACACTATTCTCAAAGTATATTATTAAGAGATATCAATTGGTTCACTTTAAAAAATTATCTTTGAGAATTACTGATAGATGACCTTTTCTAGTTACTTATGATACAGAGGTAAATAACAAAGAATAAAGCTCCTGTGCTCATGTAGCTTACTTTGTAGAAACATGAGATAGAGAGAAAAATAAATTTAAACATTTAGATATCAGTAAGTGCTTGAGTGGTAAATGGGGTGAGAGTGAGTAACTTGAGGAAAGGGGTTTGAATTTAGAACAGAATTGTCAAGAAGTGGATGAAAAGTTGACATTTGAACAAAGACATGAAAGGGTGAGGTACTAAACTATCATTGTCCTGGCAAAAAAATCTAGTGCTTACATCATTAAAAACATGATGAAAATTTTCATATTTGGGCTTGGTAAAATTAATAGCATTATCTATTCTTTTGGGTGTACAGTATGCTAGAGCCTATGCCTATGCATACGGGATTTCAGTGGCTTTAAAGGTTGTTTCGTAGACAAATGAGATTATTTGTGTGTAGCTGACCTTAGAAATTATACTTGGTAAAATATGAAATTGAATATCAGACATCTGTCTTTTTAGAGATCCCTCCCTGATCCTTTTCTCCAGTCTTTTTCCATGTCTTTAGGCCCCTTAACCAGTCTCTCTTCCCTGTTAACATTCTACAATTTCCTGTTCTTTTTCCTAAAACTATTCGTCAGAATTTTGGCTATCTCCTCAAGATTTATTTCATAATTAGAAACACCAGTTTCTATAATGTTCAACATCATTCTCTTCTTCATTTTCATCTTATTGCTCTGCCAAAACTCTGGCTCTGTTTACATGGAATTATTCATTCCTCTGAACCTGAACTTGAGCATCTGAACGCAGTTGAAGAAAATTCATACTCGGAAGGTTGCTCTCATGCTGAATTCAAAATTACTAAATCAATTTGATTGTTATGCTATCTGGAAATTATTACATTTTCCCACCTCTTTTTCTCTTTCCTCTACTTTAGGAGACTATTTCCTAATTGTCTTTCTTCTCTTAAAAACTTCCTTCACATTTTCATTCTGTGTACTTATTACTGAGACATTGAGCCACAAGCTGCCACAACCACATTGCTGTAATGTATTGGAGAGAGCATGTAGTGTGATTGTATCAAAGTACAATACTCTGCTTCTGTTGAAGCTCTGTGAACACTTTTGTGTCTTGTAATTTCTGTAAGATTGTTGTCCTTTCTGTCATATCATTGCTCTGAGTAGGAGTGATGATAAGGGTACATTAAAGCCATTTTGAGAAAAGGTATCATTTGAGACTAAAATGGAAGTGGATTCCTCATTGCAAAACAGTATGACACACACTGTTATTTTTTCCTCTAGGCAATGTTTCTTAACTTTTTCTGACTGAATATTTTGAAGTTAGTAAATGAGAGTTCAAATATAAAAGAAGAATAAAATGGAAGAATGAACACAATTTTCAGTAATTTCAAGCGGTTTTATGTCTAGCACCTGGCGTAGTTTGGGTACAGGAATATGAAAAATATAAAATACAATTTTTTGTTTTGGAGAAAAAGTCCTAATATACCAGAAATTTAAAGTAAAAAAGAATTTAATGCAGTATTGCACGTATACACCTTTAAGCATCCCATTCATGGAAGTGTCCTTATTTTTAAAATTGATATGTCACTTCCAGTGTGATTCTGGATAACCTAAGGCTTATCACCTTAGTATTATTTATGTTTACTCACTTTAAATATGATGTTTCCTATTAAATAACTGATATTTACAAAATTTCTTAGTTGCCAATTAGATGCTGTTCTCTGTATGACACAAAATGTACAGTGACATGCTTAGAGATGTCTCTCTAATTAGCTTTAACAAATTTAATAGTCCATGCTGCCAAAATAAATGCAATATGATTTTCCAAATGCAAAGCATTTCTAGTATCAGTAATTTTAGAACTGGTGGAGAATGAGGAAACCAGTATCATATTATAATAGGAGAATTATTTTTCCCAAGAAGAGGATTTATGGACATACCCAAATCTATAATAGAAGTTATTTTTCTTAAATCCTGTTATAAATTGGGTTGTTTCCCACATAAGAAACGTATTTTCTTCTAAACTAGTAGACTAACAAATTTTTGGAGAAACGTGTTATTGAACATTGACTTTCTTTTTAAGTAATTAAAAACTAAAACTTGCCCAAAGAGCTTAAATCTAGACCCATGAGATGTTTCTAAATACGCTTCAAAGGGGTTACTAATTCACTGGAAATAAAACGAAGTGAGAATAGAAGTTGGGAAGACAGAAACATTACTACCTATTTTAATTATAATCTAGAATATGTGAACACTACAACTCTTCAGATATAACAGAGTTCATCTCAAAGGAAAATAAAAAGAATATGAATGCAGAACTTATTTATGGCCGCTAATTGGTTAAGGGGTCTGTTTATATTCTATATTCTACATTTTGGTAATGGATTACATAAATTATAAAAAATATAGATCAACACCATATAAAATTGGATAAATAAAGAAAAGCCAGGAACTTCTTTTCTATTATTTTACTTTTCACTTTCTTAAAATAGATAGCATACCATAAAATTCGCCTTTTTAAATGTACAATTTTCAATGTACATTGAAATATAGTAAGTTTAGTGAGTTATGCAAACTTCACAACAATGCAGTTAAATATTTTCATCTCACCAATATCCTTTATATACAAATGTTGTAATTCCTGCATCTTTAGATTTACCTTTTGTGGATATTTAATATGCAACTACAACTCATTTTATTGTGCTTTGCTTTCTCATACTGTGAAGATACTGCATTTTGTACAAACTTAAGATTTGTAGCGACCCTCATTGAGCAAGTTTGTTAGTGTCTTTACTTTTCATTGCATGTGATCATTTTGTGTCTCAGTATTACATTTTAGTAATTCTCAAAATATTTCAAACTTTTGCATTATTGTTATTGTCTGTTATAGTTATCTGTGATCAATGGTCTTCAGTACTGCCATTAGAACTGTTGTGGGGTTCCAATAACCAAAACCATAAAATACTGTGACTTTAACTGATAAATGTTGTGTTTTATCTGACTGCTCCACCAACCAGTATTTGAGTTCTCTGTCTTCCTCTCCTCAGGCCTCTCTATTCCCTGACACACAACAATACTGAAATTAGGTCAACAAATAGTCTAATTAACCACAATCCACACTAAGTGTTCAGTGAAGGGAAGAATCACACTTAAATCATTTTAAATCAAAAGTTAGAAATGACTAAGCTTAGTGAGGAAGGCATGTTGAAAGCCGAGATATGCTGAAAGTTAGGCCTCATGTGCCAATTAGCCAAGTTGTGAATGCAAAGAAAAGTTACTGAAGGAAATTAAAGAGCTACTCCAGTGAATTCACAAATAATAAGAAAGTAAAACAGCTTTATTGCTGATATGGAGAAAGTTTTAGTGGTCCTGATAGAATATCAAACCATCCACAACATTTTTAAGCACAACATGTCCTTAAGCCAAAGCCTAACCCAGGGTGAGGATATCTTGCTTAAATTCTATAAAGCAAGTTATTCAGAAGGTCTAGCTGACATTATTGGTGATGGCGGCTACATTCAAAAACAGACTTACAATGGGGACAAAACGGCCTTATATTAAAAGAAGACGAGCCTATGAGTATTACAGCTATAAAAGAGAAGGCAATGCCTGCTTTCAAAGCTTCAAGGGACATGCTGATACTCCTGTTACAGGCTGATGACTCTAAGTTGAAGCCAATGCTCACTTACCATTTCAAAAATCCTAGGATCTTTAGAATTATGCCATTTTTGCATCTAATTAATTAAGGGTAAAAAATTTAAAAAAGAATATGCTGAATTTGCACTCTCTTTGTTCTATACATGAGACAACAAAGCCTGGATAATTGCAGATCTGTTTATATCATGGTTTACTGGATATTTTAAGCCCACTATTGAAATCTGCTGCTAAAAGAAAAAGATTGCTTTCAAAATACTAATGCTCACTGACAATGCATCTTAGTCATTCAAGAACTCTGATGGAGATATAAAAAGAGAATAATGTTTTCATGCTTGCTAACACAACATATATTCTGCAGTCAACAGATTGAGAAGTAATTTTGACTTTTAAATGTTGTTATTTAAGAAATACATTTCACAAGATTACAACTGCCCTAGTTATTCTTCTGATAGATCTGGGCAAAGTAAATTGAAAACCTTTTGGAAAGGATTCACCATTCTAGATGCCATTAAGAACAGTTTTTATTCACGAGTGTAAGTCAAAATATCAACATTAGCAGGAGTTTGGAAGAAAATTCTAACCTCATGGATGACTTTGAGGGATTCAAGACTTCTTTGGAAGAAGTAACAGCAGATATGGTGGAAACAGCAAAAGAACTAGAATGAGGAGGAGAGTCTGAAGATAAAAATTAAATGGAAGAGAAATTGCTTTGTATGATGGAGTAAAGAAAGTAGTTTCTTGAGATGGAGTCTGCTCCTGGTGAAGATTCTGTAAATATTGTTGAAATAATAACAAATTGATAAATTTATGTTTAACCCTGTAAAAACCTGTGAAAATGTTTCTCTAGGAGTATACCATTTTACATTTCCATTGACAAAGTATGATGTTTACCATTCTCCCACATCCTTGCTAATACATGTAACTGTATATTTTGTATTATAATTATTTTTCATATGTGAAATAATATTTTGTTTTGGATTTAATACGGAGTTCCCTAATAATTAATAGTCTTGAAAAACTTTTATTGTACTTTTTTGCTATTCATATTTTTTATTTAATATTTTGCAAATTTTTGTAGTTATTGAGTTAGAGGTTTTATATGTTCTGTTTATACATTTTTAAAGACATGATTTGCATATTTTTTTTCAATCTGGGGCTTTTTTCTTCCTTTTTACGCAAAGGAGAAGTTTTCTTCAACTTTTACATTCTTTTAAATTGACAAATGATTATACATATTTATGGAGAAAATATTTCAATATCTATAATGTATGGTGATCAGATTAGGTAATTGGCATATCCATCATCTCAGATATTCATTCTTCGTTTGTGTTGGGAACATTCAACAACCTCCTTCTAGATATTTGAAACAATATAATTTTTTTTTTTTTTTGATATGGAGTCTCGCTCTGTCACCAGGCTGGAGTGCAGTGGAGCAGCCTTGGCTCACTGCAACCTCCACCTCCTGGGTTCAAGAAATTTTTCCACTTCAGCTTCCTGAGTAGTTGGGACCACAGGCGCATGCCACCACGCCTGGTTAATTTTTGTACTTTTAGTAGAGACGGGGTTTCACCATGTTGGCCAGGATGGTCTCGATCTCTTGACCTCGTGATCAGCCCACCTCAGCCTCCCAAAGTGCTGGGATTACAGGCGTGAGCCACCGTGCTTGTAGTGACTCTATCAGGGTGACACAGTGGAAATATGCTGGGCTCATAGCCCACAGGTCAATAGAAAGGGAAATAATTTTAATGATAAAAGTAAAATCAGTAGTAAGCTGAAACATGTACCTAACAACTACCTCAGTGAAATATACACAGTCAAAACATAAAAAATAAAGAGAATTTGCTAAAAACTATATTAGTAAACTTTATGTATCTTTCAAACAATTTGAAAGTATATAATTAATCTCTATTACAAATACATCATATTTTTCTTGTTTATGAGACGAAGTCAATTATATGACGTTTTATTTTAATAAAATGGAGAGAGAATTTTAAAATTCAAAAGGTATTTTTTTGTTTCTTTGAAAATAATACGTATTATTCTTTTTTGTTCACAAACAAAAAAATATGTCACAAGTAACATTTTGTTTTAGACAGATTGAATTGCTTTAGCAAAATTCCATAGACTGGATGGCTTAAACAACATTTATGTCTTACAGTTCTGGAGGCTGGATAGTCTAGGATCAAGATGCCAGCAGATTCAGTGTTTGGTGAAGGCCGTCTTCATTACTTATCTTCTCATTGTATTCCCACATGGCGAAGAGAGAGAGAGGAAGTTCTTGTGTCTCCTCATTGTTTTCTATGGGAACTAATCCCATGATAAAGCCTCGCTCTACCTCCCAAAGGGCTCATCTCCTAAAACCATCACTTTAGTGATTAGAACGTCAATATTTAAATTTGATGGAAGAGAGAATCGTTCTGTCCACATCACATTTAATTCAGAAAAACATGCAAACATAGTACACATGATCTACCAGGCCATGGCACTGCCTAGCTCTGTGTCAGATGTAGGGAGCCACTTCATAGCACAAGAAACCTGCAGCCCACTGAAGCCATTAGCCTAACACTGCATGGGACAGCCTGTCAAATATAGAGTGGACTATCAACTTAATGACAATATTTTATGATGCCCATCCACTACAGGATGGAATTCACCTTAAGAACCAGAGACCATTCAATCATACTATGTCCCCTGTGGATATATTCTTGGATCTAGAAAACAAGGGGGAAGCTGGAATGTCTCCACACACTATCCCCCTCAGAAGGGACCCACCTGGGCTCCACACGACCTAGGTTCCCATGGTTCTGTCTCTGGGCTTTGAGTGTTTGGAAGTCCTAGTCCTGAGGGAGATGCCTCTAACAGAGCACAATAGGAGCCCCTTGAATTAAAGCTTTATTTTCCACTTGAGTACACTGGACTCTTCATGTCAAAGGTCAGTGGCCAGTAAGAGTTATTGCCAGCTTGATTCCCCAAAGGAGGTAAACTGCTGTAGTCCAGTAGAAGTATCAGAAATGGATGTGGGGCCACATGTTTCTCTTGGACACCCCTGGGGCCACTTAGCTGCCCAATGTAGTGATCAGTCTGAGGAAGCATGGTGACTGAAGGCTACTGTGCCAAATGAGCCTCTGGAACCAGCAGAGCAGTGAACTGATGGTGAGGGGGATTGGGGTGGTAGTGGAGGAAAGAGATAATCATCAGGGGCTGAAATTATCCCACTAACCTTCTTTTTGTAAGGAAACATTGATTCCTGAGAATCCAGGAAGAACTGCTCCTATCACCTATGCAAAGAAGTGGATCCAGCTCTTCAAGGTGTACTGTGGTGTATACCAGTTTGCACCAGTAGGATTTCCCCTTCCGCAAGCTGCTGGAGTCAGTGACAGTAGCCTTTACTGTCAACTTTTCTGGGGACTTTGATGAAGTTATAACATCTTTCTGGGGAGTGGGCTACATCTAATGACTCAATATAAGTTTTATAAGCCCAACCCATTTGTCTAAACTCAGAACGACTCTGAAGAGTGTCCTAGCTTCAAAACTCCCTGAAGGGTAGTGCAAGCCTCTCTTGCCGAATCTGCTGTCTTCCCTTCTCTTCTTCAGGGTTGATCACAAGAGCACTTTATCATAAGTTTCAGGCGGGGCTAATTTGTCTCAGACGGTAGGAGATCTGAACTGCCACAACATGCCTTGTTTCACTTCCTTTTCATATTATATTGGAACATTTTGAGGAAATGTAGATGAATGAGGCAACCACAAGTATCATTTTCCTACTTTTTTGTGGAAGTGCTCTTCTCTCCTCTCTCTACAGTTTCTTCTTTTGCTTCAGCTGAGTAATGAGTTTTCCTTTGGAAAATGGAGTTCTCAGAGGGACCAGGCTGCTAAATTTTTCCAACATTAACTCCCTAAACAGGAATTCCTGAACAGGGTTCAGCAGGCTCCACTAGGCCTGGATGAAGTTCACTGCGGCATACCTCAATGCCAGTGTGCCTCTCCTCTGGCTCTCAGAGGGACTGGGGCCATTGTCTGGAGCTCTTAGTTGGAGAACGAAATCTCAGAAGTTTGCTTTTAAATTTTTGTGGACCAGAGGAGGCCTCACCTCTGAATACTCACTGGATATGGTAGTCCATTAGTAAAGTCAGGCTGTTGTGGGTCAATGTAGTACAGGCTGACTGGGAACAACTAGAGTCCAGAACATTCAGGCACTGCCATACAGGCAGAACAGCAAACACTCACATGCATGGCTTGCCTTTTAATTTCTTAGTTGTGTGTTTTAAAATTCTAAATTTTTGAATTTTAGTATAATTCAATTTACCATTGTTTTCTTTTGTGGACTTTTTGTGTTGTATTGAAGAACATTTTGCCTAATCCAAAGTCACAAGTATTTACTCATATTATTTTCTAAAAGTTTTATTGTTTTAGCTTTTATATTTAGTTCTATGATCCATTTTATTTTTGTGTGTGATATGAGAAAATGGTCAAAATTTATCTTTTTGCATTTACATATAGTGTATTTTCTGTTTACCTACGCAATTACTTCTACTGGTACTCTTTATTTTCTGTGTGTGAATTGGAGTTACTATGTAATGTCATTTTCTTTAACATTGAAGAGGTTCTTCAGTAGTTCTTGACAGACCAATCTGCTAACAACAAATTCAGTTTTTATCTTCAATGTTTTTATTTTGCCATCCTTTCTAAGGATGATGTTGCTGGCTACAGAATTCTTGGTTGAGAGATTTTGTTTTGTTTTTCTTTTAGATATTTAAATAACTCATGCTTTTGCCTTCTGGCATCTAGTATTTCTATAGAGAAGTCAGTTTCTCACGTTCTACTGAGATTTTCTAATACATAAAGTACATTACTCTTGTTGCTTTCAAGAGTTCCTCTTTGTTTCTTACTATCAACAGTTTGACTACAATATGTCTAAGTTTTTTAACTGTAGTTGATTTAGCAAGTTAGGTGTGTAAATTAATATTTTTCATCAAACTTAGGAAGTTTGGGGTAATTATTTTTTCAAATATTTAAAGATTTTTTTTTTCATTTTTCTCAATGTCTTGTTTCTTTCTTTCTTTCTTTTTTTTTTTAAACAGTGTCTTGCTCTATTGTACAGGCTGGAATGCAGTGGTGTGATCTTGGCTCACCACAACCTCCTCCTCTTGGGTTCAAGTAATTCTTTTGCCTCAAGTTCCAAAATAGCTGGTATTACAGGTAAAAACTACCACACCCAGCTACTTTTTCTCTCACTTCTTCTTTTGGAACAGCCATTATTTGATCCTCTTGATAATGTCCCTTAAATAGCTAAATCTTTGTAATTTCCTGTTATTTTTACTGCTTTTTTGACTATTGGTCTAATGACTTACTTTGAAAAATTCTGTAGTCTACTCTGTATCTCCTACAGTATGCAGCCATTGCTATCTCTATTTTTAAACAAATAATATTTATTGTTATCACCCCTTATTTCTAAATAAATAAATATTATTTATTAATAACAACTTTTTTATTTTTTAGTTTAGAATTCTAGAATTTATCTTTGGTATAGCATAATTTAGTAGTCAACTACTGATTTGCCAGAGATTGTGCCTAGACATTATATGCCATTATGACTTCTGCCGTTTGGCCAAGCAATCTGTACGTGAGTTGGAGTGATCATTCAAAATGTTTAAATTTAGGCAGTTTATAAATTTGCTTTTTTTAAGGTCTTCTGTTGAAAAATGAGCACTCTATCATCTCTCTTGAGAATGCATGCAGCCTTTCAAGCACCTGGGAATACATTGCTTGCCAATGCCCATTATGATTCTATTGGCCCTTGGACTTTTCTATTAAATTTATGGTTTATCTTAGTCAATACAGCAGGACAATCTGAGAATATAGCAATGTTTTTCTCTCTCTAATTACATGATACTGAGATTAGTATTGTTTCAACAACAACTCTGGGCATATAGCTTTTCCAAACTTCTCTCCAAATTAAGTCATCCCCTCCCAAAGGTAAGTTTACATAGACTCTGAAGCACAGAGCTAGGTGGAGAGGTAATGTGAGGAGCCCCATCAGAATGCCATAGAATCTCATGTTCTTACTGAGATTCAGTAGTTAATTTTTGTTTCTTTGTTTATTTAAACAAACACTTCTCAATTTGTCATATGCATTCAAACAATATATGTTTTGATAATGTTGGCCAGCTTTATTTTTAAATTTTTGCCAAAGAAGATCTGCTAAGCTTCTCACTGTCATTATAAAATTCCCACTGCGATAATCTCCCATTTTCCTTCACCATCACTACACACACACACACACACACACATACACACATACACACACACACACACACACACACACACACTCTGGCTGAAACGATAAAATACAAAGTTCATCCTAAGAATAAGAGACCAAGTTCAAAGAGGGTTATCAACTCTAGAAAAGAAGCAAATAAATCATAAAATAATGATATTTTAAGATTGCAGATTAAGCCCTAATTTAGAATTTTTTAAAGAGATTTTACCATATTAAAAGAAGGGTGAAGGCATTACAGACTCTTTTGTTTTTTTAACTAACTTTATTTAAATTAGCTACACTGATATTAAGTGTATGATTTCCTAAGTTTTGTGTAATAAGCATTCAAATTTGTTATGTGTATATCACCTATTTTAACTCTATAGCTTAATACATTTTGCAAATTTATATTTTCAGACAGCCACTGCAATATGATACCCAATATTTTCATTTTGACAAAAAGAAGCTCCCTCAAATTGTTTTGCATTCAGTTTTCACTAGCCAGTCTTGAACCAGTTCTGGACCCTGTCAATGACTGATCTATCTATTTTCTGTTTATAGTCCTATTTTTGTTGTGTTTTTCATTTGAAATCAAGTCATACTATACGTAACATTTTGGGTCTGACTTATTTCAATTAGCATATCTTTTGGAGTTGCATTTACGGTGTTTTTACATACATAGTTTACTCATTTTACTGCTGAGAAGTATTCCATTCTACGTATTTACCACAGCTTTTGTTTAATTCCTTCATTTCCAAGTTGATGGACATTTTGGAATGCTTCCAATTTGAGGCTCTTCTGAATAAAACTGTTTTAAACGTTCACATTCAATACTTTCTGGAGGATGTGTGTTTTCATTTTTATGGGTTAAACACTTAGAAGTAGAATTGCTGGGTTTTCAAGTGAGTTTATGTTTAAATTTATGAAAAACTGCTAAATTATTTTCCAAAATGAATGTACTATTTTAAATTTCCATAAGCAATATGTAAGAGCTTCAGTTCTCCAATTCCTTCCATATACTTGGCATCTTCAAGATTTTTAATTTTGTCTATTTTGTGTACTGGTGTTTCATTGTAGCTGAAGGTGCATTTTCCCTCACGGCAAATGATGTTCTAAATTGTTTCTTATACTCATTGTCATTCATATTTCTTCTTGGTTAAAATGTCCATTCATTTTGCCAATGAGGTTACATTTACTCATTTTTTAATTGTGTTAATTTTAAATATTTTTATGCAAATACAGGATCACATTTGTGGTTTGCAAGTATATTCATCCAAATAGCAGAATACATGAATTTTTGTAAAATATAATTTATTAATTATACTTTTACGGGTTGTGATTTGGTGAGTTATCTAAGAAATGTAACTATGTAAATTCAAATAGATATTCCATATTTTATTCTGAACATTGTACAGATTTATCTCTTATGATTCACTTTATAACCCATATTGAGTCACTTCTTATATGGTGTAAGTTAATACTTGAAATTCTTCTTTTATATATGGATATTCAATATTCCCACCGTCACTTGTTGTAAGAACTATACGTTCTACATTGAATCCCTTTGGCACCTTTGTCAAAAATAATTTGGCTATGTGGATCAGTTTATGGACTTACTATTCTATTTCATTGATCTGTTTTTCTACTTGTAAGTCAATAACACATTCCTGATAACTTTATAGTAAATTTTAGAATCAGGCAATGCAAATCCTGTCATTTTCTTTTCCAAAATTGCTTTGCATATACTTAGCCACTTTAATTTCTATATAAATTTTAAAGTATCTTGTCAATTTCTACCAAAAACAAAGCCTATGGAATTTTGATCATTTTGGTATTGAATTTATAAATCTATGAAGAGATAACTGACAATGTTAAATCTTATCCAATCTTAACAATGTAAAATCTTGCAATTTACTAACATGGTATATATTTATCCATTCAGTTAGATTACTATTAGTTTCTCTCAACAGGATTATTTTAGTTTTCAGTTTATAGGTCTGGCATGTATTAGTAAAATTCCCCTTAAGTATGCTATGCTTTTAGATGCTAAAATATGTGGTATTAAAATGATTATAAGTATAATTTAACTAATTTGAGTTTCTAATTTTTTATTAGTAGCATATTAAAATAAAATTGATATTTGCTTACTGGCTTGTGATCTTACTAAATTCACTTTTTATTTCTAGTAACTTTTGGTAAGACGATTCAGAATATTCTGAATAAGCAAACGTATATGTGAATATACAACATTTACTTCTTCTTTTTTAATATGTATGACTGTTTTTTTTCCCTTCCTTTATAACAATGTCTAGAACCCTTAGTATGATGTAGGATGGAAGTTGTAAGAATAGAAGTTTTTGCATTTGCTATTACTACATCTTCAAGTTCATTGACCTTTTATTTTGCCGTGTTTAATTTACTTTTTATTATAACATGTATTTTTAGAATTTCAATTATTATGTTTTGTAACTCTAATGTGTTATACTAAGATCACCAATATATACATGTGTGTTTATACATAGTTTTGAGATTCTTATGTACTAATTCCATCATCTCTATCTTTTGTGGCTCTATTGTTTAAGCCTTGTTTTGACTGTATCCAGAGACTCATAATATGAGATCTCTTCATTGCAGGTAAAGTGATGATGACACATTTCCCATCCTTAGTGAGATCTTGAAATACAAATTCTATTTTTCCTAACTTCAGATAATTTCCTCCCATCCATCCACAAATCAATAATCAGTCAAACATGTACACTCTCTCTCCCTCTCTCTTTCTCTCTCTTCCCAGATCTCCCCAGCAATGCAGGCTGAGGGTCAGTCAAACCTCCTCCTTTATAAATTACCCAGTCCCAGCTATTTCTTTATAGCAGTGTGAGAATGGACTAATACAGATAGCATTTAGTTATAGGAGTGTAGGCATAGCTATTTTAAAGTGTCACTCACATAACCCACCAGATATATTCCCCATGAACAGGACAGACAATGTTACCAGTGTTTGAGTTTTGTTGCATCTACAACAGCCTGAAGATATTGGGGAAAAATAGCGATTATTTCCCATATGCATAATACTACTTAGCTAAAGAAAACATGGAAATTTCTGCCTGTTTTTTACCTCAGGAATATAGTCTTATATTTGGAAACAAGTGGGGGGTAGACAAAGGCTAAATTATTAGTGTCTTATTTGTGTAGTAGCATTAAAAGAAATGCTATTAGTTTAAATTAAAGCACAGCAAGGCACTTCTGCATAATTCAACAAACAATTTAACAAATTCCAGCCTCCTCATTACTGCTTCCTAAATAGCCAGGCAGCTTGAGGACAATGAGAAAACTATTTTATAATGAACGGTGATCATAAGAGGGCAGAGGTGAAAACCCAAGAAAGCTTGCTTTCTAGAAAACAGATGGGAAGAAGCAACCAAACATCTAATTCTCACAACAGACTTTAGGTGCTGTAATTATAGAATAAAATGCAAAAACTTATTTTGTAAGAGAAATTTAATTAAAAGAAAAGTCTTTCTGAATGCTTTTATTTTCATTTGTGTTGTCTGTTAATGTTTCAAGCAAGCAAAATAACCACAGAAAGGTGATGTTTAGGTAACACAAACAATGAACACAGGTCAATTATAAAAATTTGCTGCTAGAACCATACTTGGAATGATCATGCAGAAACTAATTTTTTATGCAGCAGAAGACCTAGGAAACAGGTCTTTTATTCAGATGTTCTTATTCCTGCATAAGACATTTTTACCCTCTGTGCTTTTATAGTAAGTTGAATTGGCAAGGAAAACTGTATATGAACCTTTTCTCTCTCTTAAATGTCTATCTGTACTATAAAGCATTTAAATAATAATAGCCATCATTTATGTGAGATGTTAACATTTATTTCTCCAATTCTCATCACATCATATTTGCATATGAGGAAAATGAGAATACTAAATAGGAATCAGTTATGTAGGAGCCAAATTTAGTAAAAGATATAATAGATTTTCATACTAAGATTCATCTGACATTAAAGTCTGTGGTCTTTTATTTATTGATAAACTTTTAAATAAATATTTATTGAGTGCCATCCAGGGTGCAAAATTTCTACAATAGGGATCAAAACAAATACAGTCTCTATTCTTATTTGCAATCAATTAGGGAAAGATAGAATAAATATTAACCAAATATTTATACAAATCATTTTATTATTACATTTGTGGTTGCTGACATAAAGAAGAAATGAACAGTGCTTTAAGGCTGGATTACAGAGGGTTATAACCCACTCGGTGACAGTGTGTAAGGTGGGGTTATCCAGACAAATGAAAATGAAAATATATAAAGTTATAGTATTCCAGGCGGTTACAACATAAATTGTAAACTAATTTAGGGAAACAGTGCATTATATGAAATATAAAAGTGAACTACTTTGCAAAATCAGTTTTTCATTTTAAAAACACAAACAATATGTTTTTTTGTATTACCTGTCACTGTACCTATGATTTTTATGGAACTCTTTCCTCAAAGTCTTTTTTCAAACATGCTACCAATGTAATTTAAGGTACCAATCAATAAATGCTCATACTCCATTACACTGATTAAACTGATAAATATAAATATAAGATAAGGAGCTAAGCAATTTAGTCCAAAAGTCAACTCATCTTTGAAGGTCTAGGTGAAATGCCATCACCCTGTCATGCCTTGCTTAACACTTTCCGCTAATGGCAGAATTAATCTCTCCCATTTGATTGTTCCAATATGTCTTAGTAAGCTATTCTTGCAATGATGTTGTGAAACAAATTACCCCTACACACTATAGCTTTTAACAATATGTACTACTGGCCCTCTGTATGTTCAGGTTTAACATCTATGGATTCAACCAACTGCAAATAAAAAATAATACAAATTTTTAAAACAATATATTATAATGACTATTAACATAGAATTTACACTGTAAGGGATATTATAAGTAATGTAGAGATATATATAAATATATATATACTTATATAAATATATAAATATATATACTTATATAAATATATATACTTATATAAATATATATACTTATATAAATATATATACACATACTTTATTTATATATAGAGAGATATATAAATACTTTAAGTAAATATGTAAAGTATTTAGCAGAATGTGCATAGGTCATATGCAAATACTGAGCCATTTTTATATAGAGTCTTGAGCGTCTGAGGATTTTGGTCACTGATTGTGGAAGGGTTGGAACCAATTCCCTGCAGATAACAAGGGACGACTGTATTGATTTTTCCTTCATGATTATGTTGGTTAGTACTCTGGTGGGCTTGCTTGGACTCCAGACTCTGGATCTAATTTAGTTCCTGTTAACTATTCTTACATTGTCCTTGAATCAATAGCAATCTGAGACACACTCTTCTCATGGCAGATTATGGGACCATAAAACAGTAAGTAGTTAAGTCTATGGCTAAGAACTAATAGACTGACAGTTCTCTCCACATTTTTTTTTTTTTGCCAAAATAAGTCATGGCTAACAGCAACATTAATAGTGCGAGGAAATTCTCTACCTATCCTCTGTCACAGATAGGAAGAATTGAACAGTGGAAAGCAATAACCCAGGCTAACACACCAGGACATTCAATATGTATAGATTTCATTGTAATACATTCAAACACATATTAGTTAATTGTGAATATGTGCTCCTTCTGGTTTAACAAGAGATATGCCAAAATTCACTTATTCTGACATCATGGAATCTATTGCAGAGGATTTATTTAAATAAAAGAATAACCAGATAAATAAATGAATATTATTCTAATTTATCATTTTGTTTAAAGAATATTTAATAATTCATAAATAAAACAAAATTTTAAACTAAAACACATAAAAGAAACAGTTCAGAAATTATAAATCAACTCTAGAGAATATTGTAGAAGATTTCCTGTATGCCCAACTCAAAACATTTTTTTCAATACCAAGTTAGCCAATATCCCCATTTTTTGTCATACTTATACTATTGTTTTAGTTCAGAGTTAAGAACACATGGATTCAATTTTAAATATAAAATAACATTTTAAAGGGTCACAATATAGCTTAATATAGTTTAATTGTGGCCCTTTAAAATGTTAGACAATTAAAAACACACTTCATACATGTTTGTGACCTGGTTTTTTCACTAAATACTGTATTTCAGATTTTTCCATGTTCACATGTACAGCTATAGTCTATTTATTTACATTGCTGTGGTATTTTCATATAAACGTATCAATTTACTTTTAGTTTTTACATTTTTCATTATGGCTTATAGGAGTTTTTATTTTAACTTTTATACTTCCTTTTTTAAGCATTTGGGAAGCAAATATCTTCTTTAAATTTTGGCTTGTTGTTCTAATTTTGATGGTGCATTTCAATTAATAACAGTTCATAACTTCTTAAAAATTATTATTTTTTATTGTTAGTGTGTTTTCAATCTTTTAAAAGACATTATTAACCTGAATACACAAACATATTTTTCAATATTTTAAAGGTGGTTTCCCTTATACATTGTGCCTGTATTTTACCTGAAATTGATCTTACTTGCAGTATGAGGTAGTGTGTCCAGAACTATTTTTTTCCTCTCACAGATGCCAAGCTGTTTCAACATTTATTGAGAAATTGTTTATCTATTGATTTGATGCATTCATATAATGACTGGGTATATTTAGGTGTTCTATTATATTCCTATAGTATGTTTACTATATCTTTTCATTAATTAATGTAATTTAGAATGTCTTAATTTTTGTTAGTGTCTTACTCTTATTCAAGAAAGATTTTAGAAGTTCATTGTCAATGTCCACAAAATTACCTGAGGGGGTTATTATTGTGATTATCGGTTATTATTACTATGTAATGTTCTTCTAGTTTTTGGTCATGATATATCTATTGTTTTATTTATTTATTTTCAATGTATTATATATTATAATAATTTATAAATATATGTGGTACATCATTAAGTAATTTTTAAATTTATTCAGCATATTACAGTTGTTTGCTATTGTAAATAGTATATGGTATATTTTATTTTACTTTCCAATGGAATTTTTCTTATATAAAATATACTGATTTTCAATACTTCTACTGTACAGTATAAAACATAAATAATTATAATCCCTATTTCATAATCTACTCAAATCTCTGCTTGACCCTTTTATTTTTGTTTCTTTGTTTATATTTATTTTTATATTATGTATTTTTAATTCTACTTTTAAAATAACATAAATTTATGTCCATGAACAACCAAGCAATGATTAATTTTTCATATAGTTAATACACCTTTTGATATGTGAAAATTTTTATCTCATGTTTAAATATGTCTTCCCATTTGTATTTCACACCTTCCTGGTTGGATCACTTTCCAACTGCCTAAAGTATACCCTTTAGAATTCTTCTGGTGACGTCTGATGATTTTATTCTTTAATGTTACGTTTTTACCTGAAAATGTGTTTAGTACACACTTGCTCTTGAAATATATTTTCACGCTGTGTAGGGTGTGTAGGGATTCCACCTTGCCATTTAGTCTCTTTAGTAGTCTGAAGATATTGCCTTCCAGAAAAGGATACAGAATGTGTTTATTCCTGGGTGGATGTCACATGGCGAGTAGACTTTTGAAGTCCAAAGCTTTATGGAAGATGATTTCCTATAAAACTCCACACCTGAGACAGTGCCTGGACTCTGTGTTATACTAAATCAAAGCTCAAAGCTCAAGATTATCAAGTTCAACAACCACCATCTGAGTGACAGCAGCTTTAGCACTCTGCAGACCACTGTGTTTAGTCCTGTTCAATCCTCCTTATGTCCTTTAGTCCTGTTCAATCCTCCTTATGTTCCAGTTTTCATTGACTCTCAAGCCAGTTCTTTTATGTTCCTGACAAAATTGCACAAAATATTTTAACCAGAGTTTTGTGTTATTTTTCAGATACCGAAGGTCTTAAATTATCCAGCTAGGCATATTTCTGGAAACAAATTGTTCTAATATTTACAGGTTACAAATATTTAAGAATTATTTCAATATTTAGCAAATTTTTATCTACTTTCTGCCAATTAAAATGGTATTAATACAGTTTTAAACATGTGTTTTTGGATATTATTCCTTAGTATTATTTGTTTCTCGAAAACTAACATTGAATCTATCTGGAATCCTTTTCTTGCTTCATAATTGGGACAGTTTAATTCTCACCTGTGAGTCACAAGCCTGTCTCAGAGCCCAAGCCTAAACTAAAGGGCTAATTAGACACATCTTCCATGATGCTTTCGCACTTAATTGTCCTTCATAATGATTTGGTTCTGATTTTTTTTTCTAATTATTTTTTAATACTAATGAGTTTTACATAAAAAGGATTATTCAGAACACATTTTCAGCATTGTATATGTAAATTACGTACGATAATCTGTGATATCGTCACACTAATTCAAAATCAAAGGAGTTTATGATAACTATGGAGGAAAGGAATTTTATGAGAAATCTACAGGGAATAATGTATTTATCATGAATTTAACTTAGAGTATAGTAATTTAGTTACTATTTTTTACATAGATCAGTTTCAAACTAGATCAAGTTTATTTACTTCATTCTGAACAATTCAAGGCCTCAATAAAATTCTCAGATTTGTTAAAGTACCTTAAATCAGGGGGGAGAATTCTTTAATTATTCAAGTGCTGTCTAACTCACATTTCATAACATGACACTGTAAATATTTCACAAATTTTTTTTTTTTTTTGTCAAAGACACACAAGGATATCTTCAACAGAGGCAATTATCACCAGTGAAATATGACCTTGGAGGACTGTTGGAAACAGAACTTGGTGATTAATTCGACATGATTTTGCATAATTTAGGTTTCATGCTTTTTATTTCAAGATTATAAATTTGAATCAATTTTGCCTGACTATATTGTCCAATAGTTAACTACTCAAATGGAAATGCCTGTACACTTTTAGAGTGTTTAGTGAGAGCAATTTTGAAGACAAAGGTAAAAATAATAGAGTATTAGCTTATCTCTACAGTTCGGTGGTACAAGTGTAAAGACTTTTTGTAACGTAATTTCTATCAATGCTTAGAAGTCTCATTAAATTGCTTCACTTTGAGCTTGTTTTTTGCAGTACAAAAATATAATTATATGAATAAAATTAAAAATTACTCTTGTTTCATCTTACCTTAATTTTTACAACAAAGGTGGTTCTAACTCCAAAATATATCATTAATTAATATTTTTTCCATCTCCAATCCTCTGATCCTATCTTAAACTAGCATGATATCTCACAATAACTATTATATTTTCCTAATGGTATTCTTTACTCCACTTTTGTTCACCCTAAGAAGATCATGCCCTTCTTAGCACAGCAACTGCAAGGGTGACTTGATTTTTATTTTGTTGGTTGGTGTTTATTTCTTTTATTGCAGGGACAGAATATAACCTTTATTTGAGCTTATCCACCACAGCGGAAATACTGTCTGTATACCACCAAATGTTTGTTACTGTAACTTCTGTATCACAATTAAAATCTAAACAGTTTTTAAAAACTCAGCTCAATCAACATCCACTACTTAGGAGTCAATAATGTCTTTGAAGCCACAACAACACTTAAATATAATTAAGGAAAATGAATTAAACTTCCAACTTGCTCACATAAAATTGCAACAATGCAAAATTCTATTTTATATAGAGATACAGTCTACTGGAATCATTAATAACAGACAACTGTTGCTTTCTAGTCCTTGGATAATAACGAATCTAGATATCTTTTAGACAGTCTTCTTTTAGAAAGTTTTCTTTTTGTTCTAATCAGAGATTAATGGATGTGTGCAATGACACCACCATTAGTAATTGTAATCTTGATAAGAGAGTCCAATTCTTCATCACCATGAACAGCAAGCTGCAAGTGACAAATAGTAACATGATTTACCTTGAAGCCTTTGGATGTCCTTCGTACCACTTCTAGTACCTTTGCAGTGGGTAGTCCAGGTTGGCTGCATGGTACAGCATCAGTTGTGCCCATAAGTCCATGGCTGTGGTCCTGGATTCAGGTGTTGATAAAGACAGACCAGCAAGAACTGCGAGCACACTCTTTGTTAGGCAGAAACCACCTTTGTCTTGACCTTTTCTAAGTCCTTTATCATGCACAATGTGATGTTTTAAGGTGCAGGTACATTGTGGAATGACTAAATTGACTTAATTAATATGTGCATTTCCTGACATAGTTATCAGTTTTGTGGTGAAAGCACTTTACATCCACTGTTTTAGCATTTTTCGAGAACACAATAGATGAACTGTAATCACCATGGTGTTCAATATTTCTAGAACTTATTCCACCTAACTGATTTTTCAAATCTTTTGACCAACATCCTCCTCCCACCCAAAACACTCCAGTTTCTGGCAACCACCATGTTGCTCTTTAGTTCCATACAATCTTTTTTTTTTTTAAGATTCCACATGTGAATGAAATTATGTATCATTTGTTTCTCTGTGCTTAGCTTATTTCACAATATTTTACATCCTGTAGGTTAATCTTTACTGTTGCAAATGACAAAATTTTATTATTTTTATAGCTGAATAGTATTTTTATATATATGACATATATATATCACATATATATATAAAATACTATTCAGCTATAAAAATAATAAAATAATAAATAAAATATATAATAAAAATATTATTATGTAATATATAATAATATAAATATAAAAATAAAATAAAAAATATATATAAGACATATATATCACATATATATAAAATACTATTTCATATATATGATATATATGTGATAATATACATATATGATATATACATATATGATATACATATCTATGACATATACATATATATGACGTATATATATATATATGATATATGATAGATGTATCACATTTCCATTATTTATTCATCCAGTCACCAGGACTCCAGTTGAGTCCATATCTTGGCAATTGTGAATTTAATGCTGCAATAAACATGAGAATGCAGGCAAGTTTTTTGGCATACTGACATTAATTCCTTTGGATATATACTCAGTTGTGGAATTGCTGAAACATAAGGTAGCTCTATTTCTATTTTTTTCTAGGAATCTCCGTATTGTGTTCTATAATGATTGTATTAATTTACATTCCCACTAACAGTTTGTGAAAGTTCCCTTTTCTCCACATCTTCATCAACACTTGATGTATTTTATCTTTTTTATAATAGTTAGTTTTACTGGGGTGAAGTGGTGTCTCATGATACTTTTGATTTTCATTTTCCTGATGATTAGTGATGTTAAACATTTCTTACATACCTGTTGGCTATCAATATGTCTTCTTTTAAGAAAAGTCTATTCAGAATTTTGCCCATTTTCTAATTGGGTTATTTGCTTTCCTGTAACTGAGTTTTTAAATATATTTTATATATTAACCTCTTATATATAAAGTTTGCAAATATTATCCTGTTCTGTAAATGTCTCTTTACTCTGTAGAGTATTTCCTTTGTTGTACAGAAACTTTTTAGTTTGATGCAACTTATTTGTCTATTTTCTCGTTTGTTGCCTTTGCTTCTGGGGTTATATTTAAAAAATTATTGTTCAGATCAATGTCATGGAGTTTTTTTTTTCTTGTTTTCTTCCAGCAGTTTCATAGATTTTTGGTGGCGTCTTTAGGGCTTTCTGTGATAATATTATGTAATCTTCTAACAGGGACAACTTAACCTCTTATTTTCTGATTTGGATGCCTTTTATTTCTTCCTTTTGTCTAATTTGTCTTGTTTAAACCAGTACTTATGTTGAAGAGAAGTAGAGTCAGTATATATGTTGTCCTGCTCAGGATATTACACGGAAAGCTTTCATCTTTTCCCCATTGAGTATAATGTTAGCTATGGGATTGTTATATATGGTCTTTATTATGTTCAGGTACATTACTTCTACACCTCATTTGTTTAAAGTTTTTGCCATGAAAGAATGTTGAATTTCATCAAATGCTATCTTAATTCATTTTATGTTGCTTTTAACAAGAGGTAAAATTGAGTAATTTATGAAACAAAACTTATTTCTTATGGTTACAGAGGCTGAGAAATCCATGGTTGACGGGATAATATCTTGTGAGAGCCTTCTTATCTGTGGGGACTCTCTACAAAGTCCTGAGTCAGTGCAAGGAGTCACATGATAATGAAACAGGAAAGGTGCCCTTGTCCCCCTCTCAGGGCATGCAATGCGGTGCGGCTCACCTCTTCAGTGCCCTGCTGCTCAGATCTCTAGGTGAGTATACAGAGGGCAGGTTGTGGGGCTCCAACCCCATGGCAGTGTCTAGGGATAAATGTTTACACCTCCTGAAGCCCCAGAGGGCTTGCATTACAGGTGCTCTGGCAGTTTGCCGTCTACAGGGTGTTGTGTTAATCAGCTTTTCCCATCTCCTTTGTTTCATATGTGTGTTTTAACAGTTGAAGTGACTCTCTTGTAGTTAGCATATATTTCATATTTGTTTTATTATAGATTTGTTTTTTGATTGGAGAATTTAACCATTAACATTCAAAGTAGTTATTGATAGGGACCTTTAATTGCCATTTTTAAATTGGTTTAGGGAAAGATTTCACTACCACAAATCCAAAAGCAAATGCAACAAAAACAAAGATAAAGAGGTGAGACTTAATTAAACTGAAGAGTTTTGGACAGCAAAAGACACAGTCAGCAGAGTAAAGAAGTAAACAGACAACCCACAGAAAGGAAAAAAAATCTTCACGATCTATACATCCAACAAAGGATTAATATCTGGAATCTAAAACAAACTCAAAAAATTAGCAAGAAAAAGCAAACAATCCCATCAAAAAGTTGGCTAAGGACATGAATAGACAATCTCAAAAGGGGATATACAAATGGCCAACAGACATATGAGAAAATGCTCAAGATCACTAACAATCAGGGAAATGCAAATCCAAACCAGAATGTGATACTACTTTACTCCAAGAATGGCCATAATAATAATAATAATAATAATAATAATAAATGTTGGTATGGATGCAATTAAAAGGGAGCACTACCACACTGGTGGTGCCAATGTAAACTAGTACCACCATTATGGAAAACTGTAGAGATTCCTTAAAGAACTAAAAGTAGAACTACCGTTTGACTCAGCAATCCCACTACTGGGTATCTACCCAGAGGAAAAGAAGTCATTATGTGAAAAAGTTACTTTCATACACATGTTTATAGCAGCACAATTCACAATTGCAAACATGTGGAACCAGCCCAAATGCCCATCAATCAATAAGCAGATAAAGATTGATATAAAAAATGAATATCAATCAGCCATAAAAAACGAATACAGTAATGGCATTTGCAGCAACATGGATGGGATTAGAGACTATTATTTGAAGTGAAGTAACTCAGAAATGGAAAATCAAACATTGTATGTTTTCACTCATAAGTGGGAGCTAAGCTATGAGGATGCAGAGGTGTAAGAATGATACAATAGACTTTGGGGACTCAGGGGAAAGGGATGTGAAGGGGATGAGGGATAAAAGACTACAAATTGGGTTCATTGTATACTGCTTGGGTGATGGGTAAACCGAAATTTCACAAATCAACGCTAAAGAACTTATTCATGTAACCCAGTACCACTTGTTCCTAAGAAACCTATGGAAACAAAAATAAATAATAAATAAGTAAAAGATAAAAAGAAAATGAGATACATCTAAGTTTCAATTATTTCCCAGCAACAGAACATCATTAACGTCCCAAATTAGTATTTTTATAAACGCTATTATTTGTCTTATTCCCCTTCTGTGTGTAGTTATTTTTCTAGTAATTGAAATGTACATGGACTAGTTTTCAAAAAGGAATTTCAATGCCAGCCATAAGTAAGTAGCTTACATTGAACTAACTT
Source organism: Cacajao melanocephalus (assembly GCA_963573385.1). Classification (NCBI taxonomy): domain Eukaryota; kingdom Metazoa; phylum Chordata; class Mammalia; order Primates; family Pitheciidae; genus Cacajao; species Cacajao melanocephalus. The sequence continues at coordinate 19,653 of CAUYLG010076027.1, read as the reverse complement.
CTCAGAGAAGGAACAAAATACAAACAGCACGTATTTGAAAGCAGTGAAAATAAACTACCACAGGAATAGTGAGAGAGGCTGCAATCTCTCTAAGAACGGAAGGTGAGCATTACATATATCCTGCCTTTTTCCTTAAGAAAAGTTTTTGATACTTAAGGTAGAGAAATTAGTTACAGAAGGAAGCTTCAGTCTTACTAAGTTAAGGACAAAGAGATTGGAGTTCAGGGCTTCTAGTCTGAGATTTGAGGGATAACATCACAGAGAAGAGGAAATTTCAGCAACATGAGCCTCAAAACCTGGGTGCAAGTTACTCTCAAGGTTTTCAGTGATCTGTAAAGCACTAATATGCAGGACTACAGTGACAGAAGCACAATAGAAAGTAACATTTTAAAGGTTAAAGTGCTGAGCAAAAAATTTAGCAGATATATAGTGCTAAGAAGGCAGAATTTGAAATCAGTCTGAAAAGGTGCAGGCCTTGATCAACTCTGTCAGTTGAAACACAAAAAGGGCCATATTTTAGAAGAAATGGTCCTGACCTAGAAGTAAGGGTTAAAACAGATATTACAAATTTTAAAAGGCATAAATCCAGCTCTCAGCAGGAAGAAATGACCTGCCTATGCTCTCTCTGCTCTAAAAATAAATCCTCTGTGTAGAAAGATAGCAACTTCCAGAATCTCAACCAAATTTCGTATTCAATATTTGAATGCAATTCAAAATTATATGGCATGCTAAAGAATGTTCCAAATGACTTTCTGACATGGAATAACTGACACTACAAATAAATCCAAAAGGAATGAAATAGGGATGTTTTATACAGACACTACTAGTGTCCACCAGCCCCTACTAGCGGATGAATTTTGACACCTGACCACTTGACAGAAAAAGCCTACTACTTGTCCAAGCAGGTTTTCTTCTATTAAATTTCTTTGTATCTCACATGTGAAATGAGGAGAATACACTCTATTTCTCAGTGAGCTAGTTAGAAATGCCTGAAATATTTTACAATATTGAAATATATTGCAACTACTGATCTTAATTTCTGGCGCAAATTCATATTTGTTTGTTTTGCTTTGCTTTGCTTTGCTTTCTTTCCTAGAAAATAAGAGTTCTAGTTTAGGAATAATTGGTTTCCAAATGTGAAGTAAATGGCCTCATAAAGACGTTTTTACATTTTTTGTTTTGCTAAAAACCTTTCGCCTGTATTATGTGAATTACTTTGCAGTGGCCACTCACTCACTTTTCCATCTTTTGTACTTCCTACATGAACTAATTACATTAACAAATAAGAATTCATCTGAGGCCAACTAACTGATTATCTTTAGAAATAATGCCATGAAAATCCTCCAATGTTAACTGAACGCCACTCTCAATTCACATTCAAAACTGATTAGTGTATTTGTTCTGCCTATCTGAACAAACAAATTCAAAACCAACTGTAAAATTGCTCAGATGAAAGACAAAATTAAATAGCGTTGGAAAAGAGTGTCAATATTCTCATCAAGTATAGTTTTGAAGCAGAGCCAGCCAAATGTACATGCATAAAATCACTTGCATAAAATTCACAAATATTTTATCTAATGCAAAAAGAACATCCCAGATTTACACATAGAAAAATGCAAAATAAAACAAAACATAAAACACAAATTAATGTTCCATATTTTGGGATACTGAGAAACATGTTTTTGTATAAATTGATAATTCCAGTAACCTATGTTCAGTATAACTAAATCTCTCATTATAAACATTTCAGAGTTTTTTTTATTTCCATAATTTTAGTTAATAAATTTTGTACATTATTTGTTTTCTCAACTGACAAATTAATACTCATTATTCTTCAAAGTAATCTTTTGTTTTTCTACTTACATACCAGCCTCCATCTTGAACCTCCAGTATTCAACTTGAGTATCATCATCTCTGTAAAGTGTTTTCTGACAAACCTTTGTCTATCCCTTTTTCCTTCAAATTCACACCGTGCTCATAACGATTTTCTTTTGTCACTGCCTTGTATTGGCTTCTTACATTAGAATAGACTGTACATGAATACAATATGTTTGAACAAGATCTATTCTTTTTTCCAAGTTCTTGTTAAAATAATGGAGTTTTCTGTGTCTACTTTCATTTCATGAATACCTGCTATTTTATCTTCCAGTACAAGTTTACCTTTCACTCTATGAACATTTTCAAACATAAATATTTGTGTTTCTCCATGATATTTCCTGTATATATAAAGGTAGGAAGAGTATAACAGAGCCAGGGGAAATATTACTGTCATAGTTAGACTGATTCCTTACGTCAGTGAGTTCGTCCACAAATAAACTTTACTATTGTTAAAATTTAAATGGAGGCTTCCTTAATCATATAAATTGTCCTATGTCATTAACCAACAGATTTGCTTGTGATTAGAGGACATAGTAAGTAAATCCATCAGTTTCAAAGTTCTACGCTACTTTTCACAATCTAGAAAATTTACCTTATTTCTCTCTACATTGTTTTCAGTTCATCGATGGTAAGGATTTATCTGATAACTATATGGCTTGCTGTCTCAATCTATACCCAATTAAAAGGTAAGTTTGGTCCAAATACATTATTACTGTATATATTTTACGTGGTTAAAATTACATTTATAAAGCACATAAGTCTTAAGTATACCACTCAGTGAAATTTTACACATATAAGCACCCTTATAAATTGACACCCAGATGGACATACAAGTCTTTTCTGTCATGCCTTTCTCTCTGTCCCCTAGTTACACATTGTATTAGACTTTTTGATGGTGTCTCATTTCTCTTATCTTTTTAAAAATTTTTCCTAAATGGTTCTGCTTAGACATTTTCTGTCATTTATCATTGTTTTTATTATTTTACACTTTCTGTGTGTAGTCTCTTGGCAATCACATCCAATAATTTCACATTGGATTATTTATGGAATGTTTATTTTATTCTTTTCTATAGATTTTAATCATCTGTTGAAATTCTCCAAATTTGATCTTTCCTTTTTGGTGCCTTTCTTTTCAGAAGCTTCTGTTTTTCCAGAAAATCTGCTAGAATCACACTCGTTATGTGCCTGGATGGCAAAAAGTCAGCCAAGAATCTGGCGTAAATGTTTATACCAAATTATGGTGATATTTAACTGCATCTTCCTTTACTTTCACATCTCAGCCTCCTTAGCCAGTCAAATTCTGCTTCCTGTGCTTTTCCTCAACCTAAGGCTGGCACTTACTGCTTAAGCTCAGCATACCTCTTCCTGTTCTGAAGATATCTTGAAAAGGCTGAAGGAGAGACTGCTGTCTTAATTAAGCTTTCCTTTTCTCAAACATGCAGGTTTCTGATTGGTTGCTGTACAGTGCCTGTAACCTCTTGTGTATAGCTTTCATATATTAGTTTAGCCCTTTTTAAAAAATGGAATCATGTATTATATATGTATGTATTTGCCTTCACCCTCTTATTTGTTGTGTGTTAAATGTTGTTTATTTATTCATTCTGCTTTCTGAATATACCATGTTTACCAATATTGATATTAACATTTTTTTTTCTAATTTTATCTCTCTGGCATGATATAATTTGCATTTAGATTTTTGTTCACATTTTACCAAATATTAATGAGATTGATATATTTTCATTTGTTTACTAGACATTTGCATATATTTTTTTCTGGAATGTTTATTCAAGTCTTGCTTATTTTTCTATTGCATTGCCTTCTTATAGATTTGTAATAAATCTTCATATATTCTGAATACTTTGTGCCTTTGTGTTTTGCAAATATATTTTTACACTCAAAAATTTAATGGTGTCTCTTAATAAACAAAATTTCTTAATTTTAATGTAGTCAATTTTGTTTTAATATAGACCATGTTATCACTGTCTTTTTAGATAATTAAACCTTTTTGTGTCCTACGTAAGAAATGTTTTCTTACGTCATCATCAAAGTATTTTCCTATATTTAAAGTTTACTATTCTGTTGTTTAGATTTATTCTAACAATATATCTGCAATAAATTTTATATATACATGAAAAGGGGATAAAGTTTCATTTTTATTACCAATTTGTTCCAAATAACACTTTTATCCACTATGATGCAGTGAAACCACACACACACACACACACACACACACACACACATGTTGTTTGAAACTATTTGTTTCAGTCATTATTTGTCTCTATTTAGAAAATACTATACTCCACTAATTACATAAGATGCAAAAGCTACACTGACATATTGTAAAGAAAAACCCCTACATTGCATTATTTTGCTTTTCCATCAAGGGTGTTTTAGAAATTATTAGTTGTTTTATTTTCATATAAATTTTGGAATTAGCTTGTCTCCCTTTATTAAAAAAAGGTTGACGGCTATACAATAATAGCAAGAAACTTCAACACACCATTTTTAGTGTTAGAAATATCATCTAGAAAAGGAAAATCAACAAAGAAACATTAGACTCAAACTGCACTGTAGACCAATGGACCTAATAGACATTTGGAAAAAGAAATTCATCAAATGCTACAGAACACACATTCTTCTGGATCAGTCTCTCAGTAATAGGTTATGAATAATGACAAACCAAGTCTTAAATTTATAATTGAAACAATTTTAAGACTGATATAACATCAAACAACTTCTCTGACCACAATGATATAAAACCAGACATAATAACAAAATAAACTTTAGAAACTTTACAAATACCCATAAATGAGGCAACATGCTCCTGAATAACTAATGACTAAATATAATTTTTTTAAGTTACGAAATTTATTGAAACAAATAAAAACAGAAATAAAACCTGCCAAAATCTATCAACACAGCTAAAGTTCTTCTAAGAGGAAAGCATATAGCTATAAATGCCTATATAAAGAAAAAGAAAGATCTTAAAAAAACAGCATTACACCACGAGAAACTTAAATAAATAAAAATTAGTAGAAAAAATAGTAAATATCAGAGAAAAATAAAATAGAGACTAAGGAGAAATAAAAACAACAATAACACAGGGGCTTTTTTTTTTTTAAAAAAAATCAACTTTGTAAATGTTTAGCTAGGTTAAAAGAAAAGATTGAAGGCAATAAAATACATTTTATATTCATTAAGATGTCAATAATAAGAAAAACATTAGCATGGATGTGCAGAAGTTGTAACACTTGTGCATCGCTAGTGGGAATGTATCATTTTTTTACCACTATGGAAATCAGTTTGATGGTTGTTCAAATAGTTAAACATAGAATACCATATAGTCCGTCAATCCCTCTCCTAGTTGTGTACTTAAAGAATTGCAAGCAGGGAATTCAACAGATGCTTGTATGTCAATATTTGTTTCAGGATTATTTACAATGGTCAAAAGGTAGGTGCAACCCAACAGATGGATGGATGAACAAACCGTAGTATATATACGCAATGAAATATTATTCAGCCTGGCACATGATATAGCATGGATGAATGTTGTTTAGAACATGCTATGCAAAAACATCTAGACACACAGGGACAAATATTCCACTTATATGACCTCCTTTGAACAGGCACATCCATAGAGATAGGAAATAAATGATTACAGTTTACCAGTGGCTGAGAAATTATGTTGCCTGATTTTTAAGGAGTTTCCAACAAAAAATTTTGGAAATAAATAGTGGTGATGCTTCACAGCATTATGGATGTAATTAATGCCTTTTAATTATACACTTAAAATGGCTAAAATGATAAGTTTAATATTGCCCATATTTTACCTAAATATTTTATAATGTTCCCTATGATATATGATTATATTTGATCCTGAAAGTGAGCCCTTTTTTTTAGAGCCACTAAAGAGTGACTTCACATTATCATTATGTCTTTATGCTTAACATAAATTTTGTGGTTAAAATAGTTAAATTTTTACGTCATGTATCCAGACCTTGCTGTTCTCAAATATTAAGTTCCACATCTTCAGTGAATAATTTTTGACTGCTTTATCTGCTTAACTTTTTTTTAATAGACTTGTGGATCCCTGTTGTTTAAGCTGGAGAACAGTGGCTACACACAGGTGTAATCATTGTGCACTATAGCCTTGAACTCCTGGGCTCAAGCAATTCTCCTGTCTCACCAATCCAAGAAGCTAGAGTGGCTGATGTGCACCACTGTGCCCTCCTTCTCCTTGTGTTGCTTTTTTTTAAAATTATAATCCTAGTTTCAAAATCTAGCTCTAAATTATGCCTTTTATTATCTCATATTTCCTCCCCAATAATATGTATGATGATGAATTTATACTGTAGAAAGCTAATGTTAGTAGGAATATACGTAGTAGTAGAAGTACTAATAGTACTTGTAAAATTATTTGTGTATTTATCACATCACAGACACGTTCTACACAGTATTTCTGACTTCACACTTCCCATTTCTCAGGTAAGGCAATGAGGCACCTGTATATATGCAACTTAGCCCGAGTTACTTGGCTACCAAATGATTGACCTAAGGTTTGAAATCAAATCTGTCTGCTCTTTCAGTTTGTTTAATACTACAGTCTCTAGAAAATGTGTTGAATATGGTGATCTCAGAGTCTAAGTACTTATTAATGTTTGTTAATTTATTGATATCATTTAAATGCTATTTTGTTTCTTTCCAATTTAAAATTTTCAGGAGTTATTCTAAATTATTTCTTTTTTTTAAATCTCTCTCTCTTTTTTTAAATTGTACTTTAAGCTCTGGAATACATGTGCACATCCTGCAGGGTTGTTGCATAGGTACACACATGCCATGGTAGTTTGCAGTCTCCGTCCCCCTCATTGCCTACATCAGGCATTTCTCCCAGTGTTTGCCCTCCTCAGTCTTCCCGCCCCCCTGCTGTCTAAATTATTTCATATAATCTCCCCTTAAAAATCTTGTCTTTAAATAAAACAAAACTCCCTGTTTGCCTCTTATTCCTATAATATTAATGACTTTTCCTTTATCTTTTGACCAAATAAATGCCCTGATTTTTCAAACATACTTTCTTCAGCTTTATTGAGGTAGCATTGGCAAATAAAAATTGTACATATTTGAAGTGTATAAAGCGGTGATTGTGAAATGATTAACACAAGCTAATTAACATAGTCATCATCTCACATTTACCAGTTTATGTGGCTGAGAACAGTTAAGATCTACTCTCTTAACAAGTCTGCTTTGAGATAAAATTACACATTGGCTATTTAAAACATATTAAAATTTATATCAATAATTATGCTTTTTCAGTGTATATGATTAGTGCTGTCAATGATTGCTGAATGGAAAGTTTGTTACATAGTTAGAGAAATTTCTTGTTTCATTAAGCACGTGAGTGTAGGAAATCCATGAGCCCCACACATTGGTGTGCCAGAATGTAGGGATTCATGAGCCCCACATTGGGCACCAGAATGTAGGGAGCCAGTGCTATGTCACCTGTGGATACCCCAAGTTCACTGGCAACAAAGGAATGAGAAAAAGACAGATTAAGAGAAAAAGTAGGACCACGGGGCCAGCACTTCATTACTCTGGAGGCAACAGTGAAGGCCCTGAGCTCTGATTATCCACTCTATTTATTGGTTACAATCACTTTGATCTACAGGGTAGGGGTGGAGCAGTGGTGGGGAGAGGGTGATGGTGGAGTGAATCAGTGAGCCGGAACTGGTGTGTCATTCTAAGGATTGATAACAGTGGTGGTTTGGGAGTTTCACAAAACAAGAACATGTGGTTATCTTTAGCTTATTATCTATGCACAGCTGATGGAACGCAGGCCTTACAAGGAGCCTACAAGTCTGGCTACGTCATAGTGCTAGGAAGGGGTTTTAAGTCCTTGAGCACAATGTTTATGGTAACAGAGCGAGGTCACCCTGCACTGGAACACGAGACATGGAAAGACCTTCCTCCTCAAAGGCCTCCTGCGGCCTTCTGCAGTTTGTTGTTCCTTGTTTATGTGCTCCTCGTAACCAATTTATGTAGGCACTCTGTAAGTCCTTTCTCCACTGCAGCTTTTCCCAGCACATGTGAAAGCTATTTGCCATTTCCTCTAACATCATGTATTTTCTTACTTGCTCTTTAATCCTACTCCCACTACTACGTACTTCTGCATAAAAAAGAGATCTTATGTAAGAAGCAGAGGTCTCAGTGAAGTCTATTGGTAAAATGAAAGCCTTAACTAAATAATTGTTGGTCAAATGTTCTTTGATTATTTCATGTTATTGAATGGCAAAGATCTCAATAATTCTGATATTTCTCTCATTACAATTTGCTTATATTACTTTTCTTATGAAATACAAAACTGTCATTTTTCCATTTCACTGAACTGCTTAGCCAAGAAAAGTAAGCTAAATGCATTAAGTTCTTGTACACAATGCACCAATATTTATGTGACATTAAAATTTTTTTGAGTTGTTAATGCTATTACAAACTGAAATTTACATCAAACATATTTTTGAAATCAAGCAGTATATTCAAAGTTTCTTTGTACTTAATTATAAATGAATTTAATTTAAACTCTAATAGTCTTCACTAAATGATTTATTATAGCATCTAATGCACAATCTTTCCAATGGTATAATAATTTTCCAGTTCATTGCTGCCATTTCAAAATTATATAAAACCTTGGTTCATTTAAAATATTTTCTTGTTGCTAATGATTTATTGTCGTTCTTCCTACATACACCAAATAGTTAATAAAATTTTATTTATGACTACCGGTTTTTTCATAAAAATGTTTTATGAATTTCAGTTCACTGCATTAATCATTTTTGTAAAATGAAATCATCTTTTTTAATTGATCATATTTTGTAATATCTACATAAAGAACAAAGGTAGACAGATGCATTAGTCCATTTTCATGATGCTGATAAAGACATACCCAAGACTGAGCAACTTAAAAAAGAAAGAGCTTTAACTGGACTCACAGTTTCTCGTGGCTAGGGAGGCCTCACAATCATGGCAGAAGGCAAAGAGGGGCAAGTCATGTCTTACATGGATGGTGGCAGCGAAAGAGAGTTTGTGCAGGGAAACTCTCCCTTATAATACTGTCAGATCTTGTGAGACTTATTTGCTATCACGAGAACAGCATGAAAAAGACCCACGCCATAATTCAGTCATCTCTTACCAGCTCCCTCCCACAACACATGGAAATTATGGGAGCTACAAGATGAGATTTCAACTGGGACACAGAGACAAATCATATCATTCTGCCCCAACACAATGTTTTTGTAAAAAGAAATCATCCTTTTAAATAGATCATATCTTATAATAGGTACATAAAGAACAAAGGTAGAGAGATAATAGATAGACAGAGAGAGAGAGAGAGAGGTTTAAATTAAATATCTATTATATGCCAGGCATGGCTCTAGGTACTTTGAATGTAGAAGTGGAGAACACACAGATTCTGCCTTTATGGAGCTTAATTCTAGCAGATTAAAAAAATCAAAGGATCTTTGATAGTTCCCATATCCTTAAAAGTCCCCAGGGTTAGTGATAGCAAATTATTATGCCGTTTTAATAAAAGCAGCTAGAGATGTTCTTTCCTTTATAATTCTTAACATATATTAAATCAGTCTTCAGATTTTCATGGATCATTAGTGCTTTTCTGCTTTTCAGTAGAAACTTAATTTCTTATATGTATTGTAAGACAATTTTACAATGTATTTTACTTCATTTAACAGATTTTTCTCATATTAAATCCAATCTATGTGAGACAGATAGAAATTATTTTATGATTAAAGTTCCTGAGACCTATCCTAAACTACACTTGTGAGAAGTATATATTATGCATACATATGTAGACATACAGCATGGATAAGAATATAATTAATATTTCTAAACACGCATACACTCTTACTTCAGTTATCTATAGTTTATGAATTGTTAAAACAATATCAGAGCATATTCATACCCACAGAAACCATGAAGAATTACAACTACAAAGTGATTATGATGAATATATAATATATGACTTCCTAAGACTTTTCGTCGTTGCAATAATTGACCTGTTGGACAAACCAACTATTCATTTCTCTTTTTTCTTGTAAGTTCCTTTCATGAATTTTGTTTTAATTAAAATATCAGAAAATAATGCATCTAATTTAGTTCCCTGCAAAAATTCCTTTACTAAATTTCAATTTATTGATAGGCATTCAGCTTTAATAGAAAACCAATATGAGAATTTTAGACTGAAAAATATGTTTCTGAGCCTGTTGCACATCTGTAGTTGAAGACATTAGCATTTAGATAAAACTCCAGCTAATAAATTCCACTTTCAATTGTGACTGAAAAAAGTGTGTCCACTCAAATAAACATATTTACTTTCTTTCATTAGATTAGGAAAACTTACAATGAAACGTAATTCAATTTAAGCCTTAGTTGCTAGGAACTGCAGCACCAGCTGCTTGTTTAAACAAGAGTAAATCATCAAAATTTAGGAAACAATTTTATCTGTCTTTTTCCTTTAACTGTTTTATTTTGCTTATTTTTGCTTTATAAAAATAAATTTCAATTAAGTATACATGATTTATAACACGGGCATTTGCACATCTGGTTTTGCACTCCATATTTGGTTGCATTAACGTATTTATGAAAATAGCCAATTGAAAATTTCACCTGTCCTGATTACTGTAGCTTTAACATATATAGTGATATTAGGTTTTATTTGTCTACTAAATGTGTTTGTTACAAAGCTATTTTGAAAACTTAAATCCCTTTAATTTCCATAATAATTTTAGAATCATTTGTCAATTTCCACCAAAGAAACCTGACGATGATTTGATTGTAATTGTGATGAATCTATAGATCATTTTGAGGAGAATTGATATTATAATAATATTGAGTATCCTGACACATGAACTTCACAAGATTATCCATTAGGTTAAGTCATTTTTAATTTTTCTCAACAATGTTTTGTTATTTTCAGTGTGCAAACTGTTCACATCTTTTGCCAGATTTATTTTTAAATACTTAATTTTCTACTATAATTGTGCATACATTGTCACTTTAACTCAATTTTGGTCAATTTAATGTAATCATTTTAAAGCTAATTTAAATTACTTAAATTTCTGATTACTCACTTTTATAGTACAGTTGACCCTCTGTATTCATAAGTTACACATTCAAGAATTCAGCCAACCATGGATCAAAAATATTTCAAAACAATAACTGCAAAATTCCAAACAAACTTGAATTTGTTATATGCCGAAACTATGTCAAATACAGAGTAAAAAAGTAATATATAGGCATAACATACGGTATTACAAATAATCTAGAGATAATTTAAAGTATTTAGGAAGACACATATAGCTTTTATGTGAGTACCTCACTATTTACATATGAAACTTGAACACTTTCAAATGTGGTATCTGCTTGGGAGTCCTAAAGGCAAATCTCTGCAGATACCAAGGGATGATTGTATGTAGAAATACAATTTTTTCATAAATCAATTATTATATGTTTCTATAAATTAAGGTTGTAGCCTGTAAACATAATTATACTTACTCTTAATATAGTAGCTTATCTGTAAATAAGAGCAATTTTTAGAAATTGATCATTTTGTTATCTGTAAAAATCATTTTATTTTTTTTCCCCTCATTTGAATGACTTTTATCTTCTTGACTTATGGAAATGGCTTTTTTCTCTGGTGCAAGTGCTGAATAGATGTAATGATAGAAAACACTATTTGTATTTTTCCAACATCAGATAAAATGTATTCAGTCTTTCACTTAATGATATAGGAAATGTATGAAAAACATACATGATATGCATGATGTCAAATATATGTTTTTCATTATTCCCTATATCAGCTTAATAAATTTTCATCCTATGTCTAGTTTACTGAGGTTTTTTGGTCAAAAATGGATGAATATTAGATTTTTTTCCTGTGTATTTTCTGCCTCTATTGATATCATAATGTGGTTTTTAGTATGTAACATGGTAATATGAAGAGTTATATCGGTTTTTAAGAAATAAACCAAACCTGAGTTCCTGAAACAAATTTTGCTTGATTATGATGTATTGTCTTTTTAATATGTTGCTAATTTTGATTTGCTGAAACTTTAATTTTTTAATCCATGTATATGAGAGTTATTGGTATATAACTTTCTTTATAAAGTGTTGTCTCTTTGGTCTCATAAAATAAATTGATAAGTATTCTGTCCTATTCAGCTTTCTGGAAGTGTTTGTTTAGAATTATTTTTCATGTGTTTGATAGAAATCTCCAGTGAAACCATTTCATCTTAAATTTTATTTTTCTGTAGAAAAATATTTAATCACAAATTTAATTTCTTTAATAAATATGTTGTAATTAAGGCATTTCTCTAACATTTTATCTGAGTTGTTAATTGTCAAACACTTGTTCATAATAATTTCTTACTATTCTTTTAACATCCATAGAAGTTGTAATAATTAAATTTACGTGATTCTTGGTGTTGTGACTAAACTGTAACTATATATATAGTAAACAATACTACAGTGTTCTCTTAAAATGTGTTAAGAGTGTAGATCTCCTGTTGAATATTCTTATCATTTTTTAAAAGAAAGTAATAGCTGCAATTAGAAAACCAACCATATATTCACACTCTTAAGAAAAATTCTAGAAGAAGATATATCTACAAACTGACAATATTTATCTTTGTGTGGTAAAACTGAAGCTTTTAAAATAAAAAATAGAGGGAAACCATATTTGCTTACAATAGCAGTAACAAAAAATATGTGACTGGTTAAAATTTCGATCACAACTTTCATGTTTTCATGCTTAATAACAGATAAGAGAAAATGAGCAATGTTAACATTAAATGAAAATGCTGACATTTTTCATGCCCTGCTATTCAAATGATTTCTGAAAATATTGTTCCAAAACTTTTGTTTACAAATAGTTTTGCAAATTATTTAATCTTCCAAAGGCATGTGATAAATATGCCTGAAATGTGATAGACTCTGAAATTAGCATGGCAAATGTTGATTAATAATAGCATTTTGTTTCATAAAATCCCCAATGCAAATATTCATTAAATTTTCAACATATGAGTCCTGAGATAATTTTTATACTTTTAGTACCTTGAGGAAAATGACACTGCAGAAGTGGTTTACTTTTACTTTTATACCATAAAATATATTATAATCAGCTTTCTTTTGCTATAGTGGATACCTTAAAAGATAGAAATGACAACTCTCATGACTGCAAAATATTAAAGGAAATGCCGTGTCTTAGTACACAAAACACTATTAGACTAGATTTTCATTGGAATGCCCAGAATATTTAGACAAGTGATTTATTATTAGAAAGTCCAGTTCTAATTATTATAAAACCTCAATAATAAATAATGTCACTAACAATTAAGAGGTAAACATATGCCACATTTTCAGATTTGAAGATTAATGTAAAAATTTTGTATAAATGAAAAGTGGAAATTAAACAAGCACAAAACTTGAAGATATTATAGAAATAATACTCCATATAAAACTCTCCTAATTAAAATTAAATACTATACAATTATAAAATATAACATAATAAGTAATATCAACCATAACATTTACTAGATACTTCTGATTTGCCAGGTTGCAATACTATTGCCTGTTTCTTAATTAAATCATAGCAGATCTTTATAAGAGGGGTCATGTACTATTCAGTAAACCCAGTGGTTAATAAAAAATTGGGGGATGGTCTCAGTAAGTGTCTAAGGACTCTAATTACCAACAAGTCTTTTCTGAAAGTATAGTGAAACAGCAGGGTTTTAATGTCAACTCAGGACAACCCCTAAATAAGTAGATCAGTCCTTATCTTTTTGTAATTTTTATCTGCTATTAAATTATGCTCAGATGGTACAAAAAGATATTGGGGTTGCATAGATTTATATATTATGAGGATATTTCATGATGACTAGATGTGTTTTATAATATTTTAGTTCCACTAAGCAAATATGTATTGATAATTTACATGGTAATATCATCTCTGTAAAGCTTTCCAGGGTGACCAGTTGAACACATATAAATTTCATAAAAGAAAAAAAACAAAAAAAATAGAACAAATATGTTTTTTAAAGTAAAAGAAAAACAATAGCTAATGGGTTGTGCCTTGATAAGTTTGAGGAATTTAGGATTTGATTCTCCAATTTGTACCTTAATGGGTGTTTCTTTTCAATTCTATATGAATATAGCAGCTAGATTTCAGTTTTAATTATCCAGTGTGCAATTTATTTATAAGGTCTTATTTCTACTGTCAAAAAAGCTCTCAAATTTTGCTAAGAAGACTACATAAATTAATCCATCTAGCTACAGGAAGGCAAACCTGATTTGGATGGCCTTTATAAATACTGACTGTTATATGTCACTTATTTAATATATTAAACATATTTCTATAGTGCTTCCTATAAGGTAGATACTTTTACAGGGAATGAAGGTCATGCAATAAACAGACAGTTTTCCCTTTTCATTAAGAAACTTACATTCTAGTGAAAAAATACAGTGAATAAACAAATCAATATGTAAGGTTAAGAGGTGACATGTCTGATGAAATAAAGCAGGAAAAAAATAAAAGAATTATAGGCATTATCACTTTTATAAAAAAGGTGAGTAAAGACTTGTCTTATAAAATGATATTTAAGCAATACTTCAAATAAAAAAAATGAGGATTCAAGTGGTTATTAGGAGGAAAGATGGCATCAACTACAGCTGCCTAGGATGAGTTTTCTTATTAAGTCAAAACAGATATAATACTCCAAAACTGACCACTTTTCACCTATCGAAACACGTGTTTCATATGATTCAACCTTACTTGTCAAGGAACTGTGCAGAGGCCAAAGAGTGTGAACAATGTTAAATGAAGTGTTCTGGAAGGTGTGGTTATGGACTAGACTGTCAGCACTCTGTGAATCCTGAGAAGCATATTAGAGTTTATTCTGAAGGAGGTGAGAAGGAAGCTACTGGAGGATTTGGCGAAGTGGAATAATGTTATATGGTTTGGATTTTTAGAAGGTCAGTGAATCTACCGTGTTGAATCTAGGCAGACAGCAGTGTAAAGTGAAAGCAAGCAGACAAATCTGTAAACTACTACAGTAAAAATCTCTGGACTTTGAACCAGGTAGATGCTATAAGTGTGTTGAGAAGTAGTTGGATCTTAGAAATACTTCGGGGAAATTGTCCACAACATTTCTGTGAAGTTTAAACAGGAATTCATTAAAAATGTGGGAACTAATTATGCTTCCAAAGTCATCTTCTCTAACCAAATTGAAGAATAGAGATATTTTTTACCAACATAGCGAAAAATGCAAGAGGACCAGGTTTCATCTGAAAATCCAAATGTATTGTATGTGAATTGTGTTTTAGCCATGTTTGAGAAGTCTTCTTAGGCATCTACCTAGATAGCTCAAGAAAGCATTTGGATATAACAGTATAATTCAGGGACTATATTTGGACCAGGTATGCAAATTAGGAAAATTCACAGAACACATAATATGTTTAAAGTAATAGATTTGGATGAAATCGTTGAGAAAATAAATATATAAAATAAAACTTACGATATAACCAAGAACAAACATATCTGGGCTTGGGAAAAAATGAAATTGAGTGTTCGAGTTACCAGAAACAAAGAGAGAAAACAATATCAGAACTCTTAGCATTATTTAGTGCTAAAGCAACCAATTAGAGTTTCAGATCCTGATGTAGACTCTAAAAGATAAAAGTTGATGTTGTAAGCATCCACATTTGAACACTAAGTACCTAGACATATGCATTACCTCACATACTGATCAATTTTTTTTATGATGGGAAATCTTAACATCTGCTCTCAGCACTTTCAAATATACAATATATTGTTAATCAAAATCATATATATGAAGTAGAATGGTGGTTATCAGAGACTGGATGTGGGGAGATGGAATAAATGTTGATTAAAGGACACAAAATTTCAGTTAGGAGGAATGAGTTCAAGAGACCTATTGCGCATCATGGAGACTACAGTTGATAAACAGTTTTTTAATGAATGAGTTAATAATACTTTCTGACTCATGTTAGAAGTTATTTTTGTTTTATTCCCTTGAATTCACAATGTCTCATACTTCACTGACAATTCTGTGCTATGTATTTTTGTTCTCCACCCACTGGTAGCTACCAATGCACAACACTAGATTTTGAAGAAAAAAATAAACAAACTCTTTTCTCTCTAACTTTCCAACCCTAACTGCACAAACCGCAAAAAACTACAGAACTGATGAAACTTTTGTAGATTTAATGATAATTTGGTAAAAATCTCATGAAAACAGAAAAACTTACCATTGCAACATATGGATTTTCATACAGCCTCTTGCACTGATCCTACCCTGTGGGTTCCGTTATGTTACCTCTGCTGTTAAATATGATTGTGTTTATATTAACCTCTTAGCCTGTATTCTTGTAAGAGTAACCAATTTTCTCCATCATCCCAATTTCCATTGTTGAGTTGAGTTTTCAACAACTTGCAGTAGAATACTAATAATAGCCACATTTTAGTGTTTCCAGGGTGAATCCAATTCCGTTTAGTGATTCTTTCTCCAGCATCAGAGATGATTTCATCATCTGTAAAGTGATGATAATAAGGACACCTATCTCAAAATTGTATCATAAATAATAAATGAGGAAATACATATGAAAGATAATGACCTGGCATGGAATTCATAATCAATCTTTTTTTAATTATTTTGGTGATACTATATAAAAAAATCACCATCCATTGGTAAGACCTCCATAGATAGTTCTTACAATCCTATGTATATCAATCAGAGAGAGGCATATCTTGGGCATATAATAGGAAGCTTTTTAAATATTAGATTGATGCAAAAATAATTGCAGTTTTTGAAATTACTTTTACTACTAGAAAGCACAAATTTATTTGCTTAGAGTTTTTTTTTTTAATGAATCATTGGTATAATGCAGCTACACTTTGAAGGTTTTTGAGCAGTATACGATCATGAAGACTTTAATTTACTGCAAATGTGATATACTAATTGATGGATTTCCCTTTATGTATCAAAAGAAAGCCTCTCAGATACTTATTGAACACATTTAGTGTGGCTTTAAAATTGAAGTAGAAAAAAATAAATATTTTAACTTCAAGACAGATACTTTAAATATTTCTCCTAGGAAACTAAGCCTTGTAGAATTAGATGTGTTGTTATTTTGGCAGTAAGCATTAGCAGACAGTTTGGATTTCACTAGAATCAACTGTATTTCAATATATTAAAATTGTGTTGGGTCTTAAGTGTCTTTGTCCTAAAAGTTATAATAAGCACATTAAGCCTGTCTTGAATTTAATTGAATTCCTGCTACTTATTAAAATACCACAAATAAAAAGTATATTTGTAGATTTCTAGATATACATATGGTACTTATGCTATAAAAATTGTAAAGGAAAAACATATGATATTCTGGTAAAATGAAGAGAGGTGAAACTTATGAATCTTATAATTAATTGATGGACTGAACTTATCCATCACATTAGACTATATTAAAATGTCACATAAACAAGCTGTAGTATAAGTATACATAGTTAACAATTAAGTTACTCCATATTATGACAAACATTTGTGGCAATAAATATTCTTTATTATGTTTATAATTATGTTTTTTTTGAGATAGGGTCTCATTCTGTGGCCATGGCTAGAGTACAGTGGTGTGATACTGGCCCGCTGCATCCTCCACCTCCTGGGCTCAAGAAATCCTCCCACCTCAGCCTTTCAAGTAGCTGGGTCTACAGGCTCAGGCCACAAAGCCCAACTAATTTTTGTATTTATTGTAAAGACAGCGCTTTGCCAAGTTACCCCAGCTGGTTTTGAACTCCTGAGCTCAAGTAATCTGCCCACCTTGGCTTCCCAAAGTGCTGGGATTTCAGGCTTGAGCCAACACTCTTGGATGGTAGTAAATATTCTTATCTCAATTTGTGTATTAAAAAATTGAGACTTGATAAATTTGAAATGGATAGTAAGTGGTACAGAAGGATTAAAACCCAGATCAGTAGGACTCAGTCTTCAATGGTCTCTGCAAGCTGACATGTCTCCTCATCACTCATGATGCTAAATAGCATGACTAAAACTGATGATATTTAGTTACTTTAGTTTCCCAAGAAAGTTTCAGATAAAATGGTTTATGGTAACTTATTTTCCCTAGTAAATATGATTACAGAATAATTCAAATGTTTTTAAATCCCCAAAACAGACTTGTTAGATAGTTAGATAGGCATCAGTGGCTGGAAGGGGATGAAAAAGGAGAACAGAAAGGCTATCACTTAGACAGCTCCTGGCCCACCTAAGCCCCAGGACCACCCTAACTCCACCCTAACAGATGGAATTTGTGGTGAAGTCTGTGGCCAGAATGTACTGAAGAAGGAGGAGCTAGGGCACAGGGGAAAATTCCCTAAAGGGATACATGCACAGTAGCATAAAGCTGTGTCTTCAGATTAACCCTAAGCTTATTACATAGTTGAAGCCACGTGCTGTTCTATCGACCCCCTACCCCATGAGATTTTCTGTATGAATTATGAGTAGAGACACGCACAGTTGAATTTTAGTTATATAACCATAAACTGCCAATCAAATGACATTTTCCCCTCACTCAGACACAGCCCAAACCACAACTCTTCCCTAGAAACCCCATAAAAGCACCTTGAGCTCTGTAAAAAGGGGTTAATTTCATTTTGCAGAAAACAATCCACTCTCTCTCTGAGAGTACATTATTGTTCTTCAGTAAACTTCGCTTTGAATATTTATTTTGGTGTTAGTTTGCAATTCTTTGCTCACTATTACACACACTGAGATTGCTGGTCCAGAGCTCCAACTGTTGATTTCCTCAGTTAAAGGATCCATCCTGATGCAGAATTTCCAGTGACAGACTCAGAATAAATTCAGAAAATTAAGTGTTGTAAGGAGATCTCAAAAGTAAAGTCAATCGACACCATGAATGTACCTGATATGTAGATACAACTGATTTCATACCAGATTTGAGTTGGAACTTTCTAACATGAGGATAAAAAAGGTTAAGTTTTCAGATTTATCTGTCTCCATTTTCAGTGTGATATATCTGAGAATGAAGGAAAAAGATAGACAATAAAACAAAAACTAAAATGACCTATATTTTTCTATACACTAAATTTCAAAAGAAAAGTTTATAGTAGAAAAATATATTAAAATATTCAAATATAGAAACAGAGAAAGAGAGAATCAGAGACACCTAGAGCTGAGATACCTTGTTCACAATCACAAACATTATTTTAAAGCTGTCTTGTATGATATTAGCTGTGGGTTTGTCATAAATAGCTCTTATTATTTTGAGATATGATCCATTGATACCTAGTTTATTGAGAGTTTTTAGCATAAAGCTCTATTGAATTTTGTTGAAGGCCTTCTCTGCATCTATTTAGGCAATCATGTGGTTTTTGTCTTTGGTTCTGTTTATGTGGTGGACAACTTTTATAGATTTGCGGATGTTGAACAAGACTTGCATCCCTGGGATGAAGCCAACTTGATCATGAGGGATAAACTTTTTGATGGGCTCTTGCATTTGGTTTGCCATTATTTTGTTGAAGATTTTTGCATTGATGTTCATCGTGGATATTGGCCTGAAATTTTCTTTTTTAGTTGCATCTCTGCCAGGTTTTGGTATCAGGATGATGTTGGTCTCATAAAATGAGTTAGGGAGGATTCCCTCTTTGTGTATTGTTTCAAATAGTTTCAGAAGGAATGGTACCAG